>JBAHVR010000267.1:0-25000 GCA_036898135.1 Oncomelania hupensis | reverse complement strand
AGCTGTGATAGAATAGCCGTTTGGGGCTAGAGTGCAGGCGTATCCGTTGTAAGTACTGTAACCTTTGGAAAGGCGAGTACGTGTGAGGCCTAAATAGTCCGTGGTTTTATCTACCAGGGTTACGTGTAGTAAAGCAAGATTAGTTTAGGGAAAGTTTGGCTAGAAAGATGCCGAGGCAGCAACCAGTTCAAATGGAGATTGAGTCTCCGCTGCTAGCCTACAAGCAGGATGGGATAATCCTGGGTCTGACAGATAAGAATCTGGCAGAGCATGTGGAAAAGAGAAGAAAAGAAGAGGAAGAGACAGCGGAGAGGATCCGGAAGCAGAAGGAAGAGAAAGCTGAAAGGATAAGTGAGGAAGAGAAGGCGGAGAGGATCCGAAAGGAAGAGGAAGAGAAAGCGGAGAGGATAAGGGAGGAAGAGAAAGCGGAGAGGATAAGGGAGGAAGAGAAAGCGGAGAGGATAAGGGAGGAAGAGAAAGCGGAGAGGATAAGGGAGGAAGAGAAAGCAGAGAGGATCCGAAAGGAAGAGGAAGAGAAAGCGGAGAGGATACGACAGGAGCAACGGGAGGACCAGCTCAGACGTGAAGAACGAGAAGAACGCATTATGAGGGAAGAAAGGGAGGCTAAGGCAAAATTGGAACAAATGGCCATGCAGAACGAGTTTGAGTTGAGAAAGGCGCAAGAGTGGACTGCAGATGATGGGGACCAAAATCAAAATTTTCATCCTGAGTCGAGGACAGCGAGGAGCTGTTTGAATGTGAAAGTACCTTATTTGGATGATAAGGACGATGTAGAAGTCTACTTGAAACAGTTTGAACGTATCGCTACGTTGTCAGGTTGGCACAAGGATGAGTGGGCGATAAGATTATCTGGTCAACTACGAGGCCAAGCGCGGCAGGTCTACACTGAGATGTCTGACGAGGAAATTATGGATTACAACATGGTCAAGGCTGCAATCATGAGGCGTTTCCAGCTGACCGCTGAAACATATCGAAAAAGGTTCAAGGAATTCAAGCGGGGCAGTCATGAAGGCATCAGGGAGTGTAGAAACAGAATGGGGATCTATTTGGACAGATGGTTGGATTTGTCTGAGAAAGAGGGGAAATCGGGTGAGCTAAAAGATTTAATCATCATGGACAAAATGTTGGAGATAGTGTCTCAAGAGGAGGCAAGATTCAATAGGGAGAGAAACCCTACGTGTGTGGACGAAGTGGTGGTCCACGCTCAAACGTATGAAGATGCGCAGAATGCTGGGGGTCCGATTGCAACGAGGCGGCCCATACCGTCCCAAGGCTAACCAGCAAACGCAGAATTCGAACATGGGACAACGGCGTAGTGGAAGGGTGAGTGGTCAAGCGACAGGTCCTGGTAACGCGGGTGCGTCAGGAATGAACAAGTCTCAACAAAACTTCAAAGGATGTTTCCGGTGCGGAGGCCCACACTTGATGAGGGATTGCCAAAAGGCAAATGTGAATAGAATTAGACCAAACTCAAACCTAGCGTCAGCAGTTGTGAATGCGGTCAACGTGACCCAGGAACATAAATCGTGTAATCGATGTAGTGAAGACGGCTATGAACCGAACTGTGAGTTGAAAGTGGATGGAGTAAAGGCTCAAGGTATTAGGGATACAGGGGCCAGTAGCATATTGGTGGATTCAAGCTTAGTTTCCCCAAGCAAGTATACGGGCGAGTACCAGAACGTGACACTTGCAGATTCATCCAAGCGGAAGAAGATTTTTTTTTCCTTGAAATATTTTTTTTCTTTCTTTTTTTCTGTCCCCAGCATGCTGGGTTATATTACTTTGTCACACATGTATGTTTACTTTGTACATAATAGACCACATGATAAAACAGAAAAAAACGGCACATTATTTTAGAAGTTACGTACCTGAAGTTTGGGGACAATATACAAAAAACCTACATTTATTTCTTATACTAAACCAATATATATTTTATAGAACAGACACACGTACAAACGGGCGCGCGCACATACACGCACGCACGCACACACACACACACACACACACATATCAAAAGGGGGGACGTGGCAAATCTAACAGCTTACATTAAATAGTAGATTCTAATGGTAATCATTCGGCTCTGGTCATGTCTCAGTCTGAGATACTTGACATCTGGTATCTTCTCGACCTTTAGTGCCCAAAAAAGAAATAAATAAATATAAACCATACTGAGAAAAACAGTCAAAAGTACACGGTTGGATTAATCAATCAGAGGTTTGTATGGAATCCACTCCAACGCAAAAGTGTCAGCCCTCATGAGTATACCAGCAGCATATTTTTTCCACCATATAGCATTTTTTAAAATAATTTTGAAAAGTCGGAAAAATGGGTACAGTATTATTCATTTTGCATTTGTACAAGAAAAATTGGGCATGCAGCACAATCCAGTCAAATGTGGAATCGGAAGTGAAATTAGCATCATAGTTAAATAGAATGGTGTTTTTTGAAAGAGTTCTGCCGTGATTTGACAAAACCGAGTAAGTCCACCTAAGGTCGAAAATGAGTTTTTTGCGCCGTCAAACTTGCAAGAGAATGACCTATCTTACCTGTAAAAATCAAATCCGAACTATGTTTAGATTTGGAGATATCATAGAGTAAGTCCTTGTTAAAAAACATTTAAGTGGGGGAATAAACTGATAAAACCAAGCAAGTCCACTGCGCTTTTGTTTCGGCGATACTCTGCCTGATGCTCGAATTGGCATGATGACGTCATCTTCTATAATAACCTGGCAAAGAAAAGTAAGTCCTCCCGACCAATGAGAAAGTGCCTTACGATGAAGTGACCAGTGAGAATCCATGTTATAGCTGCTGTGCAATATTATTTTCCTGTGAAAAAGATGACGAAATTTTAGTCAGCAAAGGACGTGTTCGGCTCTTTGAAAAAGAGTTTTCTTCATGTACTTTCCTGCCCACCATGAAGGATCCTGTGGATCTTCCGCCTACGCGGCAACTTCCACGAGGTGTGGAAACAAACAAACAAACTATCCTATCCTACCCTATCCTGTCCCGTAACCCTGAGGTCGTAGGGGCACCGCAGTTGATCGTTTAACCAACATACTCCATCTTTCCCTGTCCTCAGCAGCCCTGATGGCTTCGCTCAGTGTCAAACCAGCCCATTCTCGAATGTTGTCCTCCCACCTCTTTTTCGGTCTCTCTCTTCTTCTACCTCCTTGCACTGTGCCTTGCAGAATAGTCTTTGCAAAGTCTGATGATCTGGTGACGTGGCCATACCATCGGAGTTTCCGTTTCTTCACCACTGTGAGCAGGTCATCGTGTTGTCCAATGGCTTGTGTGATGGTCTGTCGGACTTCGTCGTTGGCGATGTGTTGGGTATAGGAAATGCCCAGAAGTCTTCTGTACACCTCATCTCCATGCTTTGTATTCTTCGTTGGAGATCTGCTGTGAGGGTCCATGCTTCGCAAGCATATAGGAAGATGGAGATGACAAGGGAGCGCAGCAGTCTTACTTTGGAATGTAGACTGATGGTCCTGTCTTTCCAAATGGCTTCAACCTTGTCAGGGCTGCAGTTGTTTGTGCAATCCTGGAGAGGACTTCCTGTCGGGACCCATTGTCTGATACAATGGCTCCTAAATATTTGAAGCTATGCACTGTGTTGAGGGATTGGCCTTGGACTTTGATGTCCGTGTTGATGCCATTGGTGTTGTTGGTCATCATTTTGGTCTTCTCTGCACTTATTTCCATTCCATAAGCTTTGGAGGTGGTGTCAAGCCTCTGTACCAGCTGTTCAAGTTCTTGTTCCTCTCCAGCCAATCCATCAATGTCATCCGCAAAACGAAGATTGGAGATTGCTCTACCCCCGATGCTGACTGTGCCTTCGTGATCTGCAAGAGCATCTGACATGATGCGCTCTAGGAAGATGTTGAAGGGTGTTGGAGAGAGTAGGCATCCTTGACGCACACCGATTGTTGTTCTGAACCAGTTCCCGATGGCGCTGTTGTGGAGGACTGCACTTGTAGCCTTGTCAGACAGGCTTTTGATGGCTTCAATAATTTTAGGGCTGATATTGTACACTTTCATTGTTGCCCATAGAGCTGCATGCCAGGCTCGGTCAAACGCTTTCTTGAAGTCTATGAACACATGATATAGATGTTGTTGGTGCTGTAGGTATTTCTCACAGATTATTCTGAGGTTGAAAATCTGTTCAGTGGTACTTCGCCCTGCCCTGAATCCTGCTTGTTCTTCAGCTATGATTTGTTCAGCTTGGGGTTTCAACCTGTTGAGTATTACTTTCAGGAGGACCTTGATGGGATGGCTGATGAGGCTGACGGTGCGGTAATTTTCACACTCCTGAAGGTTACCTTTTTTGGGAAGAGTGATGACAAGCGACTGGGCCCATGGTATAGGCCACTCTCCACTCTGCCAGATCTTGTTACAGATAATAGTGAGGGCATCAATCATCGCTTCTCCTCCTGCTTGTAGCAGTTCCGCGGGTATGTTGTCCACTCCCGCTGACTTCCCTTTCTTTAGCGATAGCACTGCTGCCTCAACTTCTTCCCGGAGAATTGGGAGGATTTGTTCTTCTCTGTTCTCGGGACATGCTAGAACTGATGGGTCTCCATTTGGTGTATGGTTGTAAAGGTCAGAGCAGTACTCTGTCCATCTGTCCAAGACTTCTTGTTCTTCTGTAAGCCATATGCCAGACTTGCTTTGGATCGTGGAGACTTTGGGCTGTTTGACACTTGTCAGCCGCTTTACAGTCTGGTAGGCCTTCTTGCTGTTGTTTTTGTTCAGACTGTTCTCTATTTCCTGGCATTGATCTTCTATCCAGTTCTCCTTTGCTGTGCGCATGCCTTTTCGGATGTCATTGTTGATTTTTCGGTAGATATCAGCTTCCTGTGAGGTGTTCTTTTTCCTTTTTTTTAATCTCTCTTCGTTTATCACACAGATCCAAAAGTTCAGGTGTGATCCACGGCTTTTTCTTTGGTCGGTGCTTGCCAAGGATCTCAGTGGCGGCATCTATCACAGCTGAGTTGAAGGTGGTGGTCATGGTGTTGACATCTACTTCACCAGCCCCCAAAATGAGCAGTGGTGCAAATTTCCCTCCAATTGTGGCCTGAAATAGTTCTGCCACCTCCGGGTCTTGCAGTTTGTCCAGGTCGAACTTTAGTCTAGTGCACTTTGCTGTATTTACTCTCTTCAAGTGGAGCCGGAAAGACATCATCAGGAGATCGTGGTCACTTCCGATGTCTTCTCCTGGAAAAGTGCTTGTCCTGCCAATGTTAATGCTTGATCTGAAGCGTTTCTTGACCATGATGTAGTCTATTTGGTTGTGATCCTCCCCGCTGGGACTGTGCCATGTCCATCGTATGGAGTTTTTGTGGAGACCAAGCTTGTTTGCCAGTACCAGGCTGTTGTATCTGGCAAACTCCAAGAATCTCAGACCCCTGTCATTTGTCTCGTTGTTGCAGTGGGGTCCACATGTGTCTCCCCAGTTGTGGTGCGCATCTTGGACAAACCTTGGCATTCCAGTCGCCTTGCACTATGACTATGTCCTTTTTCGGCACTTGGTCAAGGACCGCCTGTAGATTTTCATAAAATCCTCCACTTCGCTGTCGTCATAGTCTGATGTTGGGGCATAGGCCTGGATGATGGTGATGTTGAAAGGGGCTGCTCTCAGGGGGATGGTAATGAGTCTACTGGAGACTGGGCGGCAACCCATGACAGTGGCTAGAATGTTCTTGTGGATCAAGAATCCAACGCCGTGTTCGTGCCTGTCATCTCTACCGCTGAAATAGAGCTTGTGGCCTTTGTCGGTCGTTGTTTCACCTAGGCCTTTCCAGCGCAGTTCGCTGATGCCTAGAACGTTCCATCGAGAGTGGTCCAACTCGTGGGCCAGTTCTTCTAATTTTCCTTCCGCAGTTAGGGTCCTGACATTCCATGTTCCTATGACGATGTTGTTCCTCGCGCGGATCTTGCTAAATTGGCCATCAGTAGCATACTTAACACCTCCGTCCTGGTGGCCAACGGAAGGCGCGGTCCCTGAGCCGGGCGACGACCGATCCGGTATGGAATTAGTGGATAGTGTCATCATGTAGTGTGTCTTGGGCAAAAAAAGACTTGACGGTGCCCAATCCTCTCCAGGCTGTTGGCCACAGCCGAAATCCACGAATACAGTGTGGCTCGCCTTGGCCTTGAGCACGTGGTCGTTGAACCTGTAGTAACGTGAGGTTCCTCGCCCTGGCAGGTGACTTCTGTGTAGAAGACTTTCGCCCAGTGATGCCGTGTTAACATTACCCCTGTTAGTCGCCTCTTACGACACGCCGGGAAACGTTGGGTCTATTCTATTCAGTGCCCGAACCCACAGACAAACAGCAACAAAAATATTACAGACACACAACAAGGGCAACAAAATACAAGACATACACGTGGTGTAAAGGCAGGAAGATCGCTACAATAGGAAACTGAAAGGAAAATAGTTTTGTAATTTTAAAATTAAATTGGCTGCATCTAATATTATTTTGAAGGGATGGAGGAAGCCGGAGTACCCGGAGAAAACCCTTGGTGACCCGTAAAGTCTCATAAGAATCACAAATTTTTGCCCCGTGCGGAGCTCGAACCCGCGACCATCGGCATTGGACACCGGCGCCTACCCACTGCGCTACGGGCTACCCCATAACCATGACTCCTGCATACCAACCGAGGAATATTAAGTGAAGAATGGCTAAAAATAATAATAAACACGCACACACATACATACACTTTAACTGCCGCAACCACATCTTACAAAACCGAACTTATGTGACTCATCTCGTCAGACTTTTTAACAAAGAAACGGCCTATGGGACTTACTTGGTTTGGTGAATTTTGAAAACAAGGATTTACTTAATAATAAAATGACAAAACCAAGCGGATTTGACTTACTTGGTTTTGTGAATTTTTTTAACAAGGATTTAATTCAATAATAAACTGACAAAACCAAGTGGGTGACTTGCTTGGTTTTGTCATGTTCTCAACAAAGACCTATCTCAAGAATAATCTGACAAAACAAAGCAAGTCCACAAATAGTCTTAAACCATCAAATATATCAAACATTTCTTTAACATTCAAGGTATGCACTCTTAAATCGAGGAATTGCATTATAATATGCCCTTAAACTGTCAGAAACGATCGCGTAATATAGCGCAACACAAAACGTCGATTTTCTCGAAAGTAGGTTTTGTGGACTTGCTCGGTTTTGTCAGTTCACGGCAGAGTTACGTTGACAGAGTTAAGACATTTGTGATTTACAGCGTTCTGAAACTGCAGCCAAAAGCGTTGTACACACTGACATTCCCAAAATAAATGTTGGATGCTCTCTCGCTCCGTTCCACAAAAGGAGCATGCTGTACCTGCTGCCACACCCATTCTTGACAGGACTACATTGGTTGCAATTATTCTATGCACTATCCTAATTTGGAACCATTTTAATTTTACATCACGGATGCTTTTAATTTGTTTGAAAATTTTGTTCCAATTTAGTTGTACTTCTAATTTTTCATCCCATTTATTACAGCAATTTGGTCTAGTTTCATTGTAGGTATAAACATCGTAATACATGCGCGCTCCCTCTGCACCGACACGAGAAGTCTCCAGGCCTTATTTGTTTCATAAAAGTTATTTGCAGTCAAATTAAAGGCAAAGCTACGTTTATATTTTCTTGCAGCCTCTAGGACACCAAAATAAGTAACAAAATCAGTTAAAACCCCATAGCGTTCCAAAAATTCATTGTACGACAAAAAACGTCCCTGTTCATTTACCAAATGACCAATACAGTAAACATCATTGTCAACCCAATTTTCGTAATAAACAGAATTGTGACCTATCTGAATATTACTATTGAAGAACAAGCTTTCTGACAATACATCTTCTTGATTTGTAATCTTGACATTGTTTGGAAAAGATTTGTAGGCAGCAAATACATCAATCCAAAATTCATTGCATTTTTCAACAATTGTTAGATCTGCTCCTACTTTGTCGATGTTAGCCAATAAAGGACAAATAGAAATTATTATTCTTTTCCATTTAGGTGTTCCTTTTTTCAGCCTTTTAATCCAGGACAGCTTCAATGCTTGGATGTATTTTTTTAATATCTGGTATTCCAATGCCCCCGTTTTCAATACTTTTAATCGTAGTTTTTCTACTTATTCTGTCCCTTTTGCGATTCCATACAAAATCAAAAACTGACCGTTGCACTTCGGAGATAAAGTTGTCAGGTGGGTTGGGAAGCAGTAACCACAGATGAATTAGCTTTGACAGAATGAGAGATTTCAAAACTGCAATTCTTCCTAAAGGAGTGATTTGTCTCTTCGACCAAACTTTGTATAATGCTTTCACTTCTGTGTACTTTTCTCTAATATTCATTTCAATGCAATCTTTCAAATCGTTCGTGAACCAAATTCCCAATATTTTAAATTTGGTAGGATTCCACTTCATGCGTAAATGTTGCATATATTGAACCTCCGAGTTACGTTTGTTGCCTAGCCAAATACAATTTGTTTTCCCGGCATTTAAAAAGAGCCCAGAATGTTTTCCAAAGTTTGTTATAGTTGCCATAGTCTCTTCAAAACATGTTTTACTCCCATTTAACATTAATTCAGTGTCATCACCGTATTGTGAAATTTTATGTTCTACGTTGTTAATTTTAATTCCTTCAATTTTATTGTTCTGGCGAATCATAACTGCAAGAATTTCCACACATAAAACAAAAATGTATGGTGAGATTGGGTCCCCTTGTCTACAGCCCCGCTTTACTTCAAACCATTGAGATTTCTGACCATTAATAGAAACTGAAGTTTTAATACCATTATAAAAAGTATTCACCCATCTATAAATATCGTCATTAAATCCAAATGCCCGTAACACTTTATGCATAAATCCCCAATCTATCGAGTCAAAGGCTTTTTCAAAATCTAAACATAAAAGAAGGCCTTGAACGTCATGTTCATTAACATAATTAATAATATCAAAAATTAAACGAATATTGTCCCCCAAAAATCGACCCCTAATAAATCCTGTTTGGTCTTCGTTTATTAATGAAGGCAAAACGCCCTTAAGACGGTTTGCAATACACGTAGAGCCTATCTTGTAAACGACATTAAGCAACGAGATTGGTCTCCAGTTTTTTATATGTTCCTTTTAATTATCACCTTTAGGTATACAAATAATAATTCCTTCTTTCTGGGTAGAAGAAAGGTGACCTTTGTTAAAACTATCATTAAGAGCCCTAACAACGAAGAATCTTAGCTGAAGCCAGAACATCTTAAAGAATTCGGTGGTAAACCCATCCGTTCCAGGACTTTTATTATGTTTCATATTTTTCAATGCAAAAGACGCCTCATCTACACTAATTTCACCTTCCAGCTGTGCACTTTCAACGTCAGATAGTGTAGTTAAGTTTGATACTAAATCAGAAATGTTACAATCCTCCATTTGTCTTTTATCGTAAAGCTTTTGGTAAAAGTTGTTAACTTCACTAATGATTTCTGTACACTCGGTGATCTCAGAGCCGTCGTCCCTAATCAATTTTCTCATAGTCTTACTCACGTAATTGCGTTTCTCTAACCCACAAAAATATCTCGTAATTTTTTCTCCCTCTGCCACCCACCTGGCCTTTGACCTAGTTAAAACCCCTTCCATTTTCCTTTCCCTTATCCTAACCAGTTCTTCCCTATTATTTTCTTTCCAACTATTCTCTCTCTTCCTCGTTAATACATTCCTGTTTCTCTATCTCATTTATTTGTTGTTCTAATCTTGCCTCTAATTCTAAACATTCACGTCTTTTAAATGCAGCATATGAAATAGTCTTTTGTCTAACCTTCATTAAGAGCACATCTAGAAACAACTGGTCCGAGATCACGAGTTCTACTTCACCTGTTGGTATTTCTGACAGGCGTTCTCTATTATATGGAGCAGCAGCGTATTCTGCCAGGACATCAAGTATGACTGAGTTTACTTCATCAATATACACTTTATCTTTTAATAACGAAGAATTAAACTTCCAAAATAAATTTCTTTTTAGTGATGTCCCAAAACAAAAAGATAATGTAATGATAGAATGATCAGTTTTATATCCAGAAATAATATCAGCGTCAATAACGTGAGTGGAGAGGAAGTCGGAAACTAGGAAGAAGTCTAGTCTGCTTTGCTGTAAAGGAGTGGGCTTACGCCAGGTAAAACGTCTTCGCTTTGGATTCAGTTCTCGCCATATGTCTAACAGGTCTAAGTTCTCAGTCATGTCAAGTACTCGTTCGTGTGCATTTTGATTATTACACTGTCTGTAGTTGTCATAATCTAAGTCATAGTCCATAACAAGGTTCCAGTCTCCACCAATTACAACATTTTCTATGTTTGTATCTTTAATACGTTTTTCTACCTTTTTTTTAATACGTGAATTTGGAAACTCCGTTTTTCGTTGGAGAAACGCGTGTTTTGGTTTTGAAGACGCTCGTGCATCAAGTCTTGATTGGAAATAGCAGAAATATGACAGACGGGACAGAGGTCAAAGTTCCATTGTTCCCGTTGGTAGAGCAACCGGAGGAACAAGTTGTAGCACCGGTACAAACCAGGTTGCAGGAGAAGCAACAAGCACAAGCCAAGCCGTGGATTCCTAAGCAGATTGACTTAGGGCAAATACGTCCTGAAGATCTATCTAGGGAAAAAAAGGCAGACCCGACTTTAGGAAAGATTCGGGAAAGGGCAGAGCTAAGGCTCAAACAAGAAACCCACTACGAGTGGAAGAAAGACATTTTATTGTATTACAGAGTTTACATGAGTGAAGGTAAACCATGTACACAAGTGGTAGTGCCAGAACGGTACCGATCGGATGTGCTCAAATTGGCTCATGATACGCCTATGGCGGGACATCAAGGAGTACGCCGAACTCGCGACCGGGTATGGCGTGATTTCTATTGGCCGGGTTTCTGTGGAGACGTCAAACGTTACTGTGCGTCATGTGACGTGTGTCAGAGGAGCACGAGGAAGGTCCCGATGAAAAGCATGCCGCTCATCAGCACACCTTTCGAGCGAGTTGGGGTAGATATCATTGGTCCGATACTACAAGCGTCCAGCAGGGGTCATCGATACATATTGACTATGGTTGACTATGCCACGCGGTATGTAGAAGCGACACCTTTGAAGGATATTAGGGAAGAGACAGTGAGCGAGGCGTCGTGGGTCTATTGGACCAGGATGGGAATTCCTAAGGACGTGATCACAGACAGGGAGAGAGTGAACAAGCTTCTCAACATAAAGGGGATCCATACTACACCCTTTCACCCCCAAACAAATGGTTTGACAGAGAAGTTCAATGCTACACTCGAGGACATGATGAAGATACTTTGTCAAGAACAGCGCAAAGACTGGGACAAGTTTTTGCCAGCGTTATTATTTGCTTACAGGGAGGTACCGCAAGAAAGCTTGCAATTTTCGCCTTTTGAACTGTTGTATGGGCGTGAAGTACGAGGGCCTATGCAGGTCCTACGTCATGTGTTTACAAACGAGGATGCAGGAGAGGAAGTGCGATCCACGATTAGTCATATTACGGATCTCACGAACAAAATCGAGAAAACTTGTGAGATTGCCAAGAACAACCTCAGCAAGGCAGCGCTCAGGTACACAAAAGCATACGACAAGAAGGCCAAAGACAGAAAATTTGAGGTCGGGGACAAAGTTTTGCTTTTGTTGCCCGCAAAACACAACAAGCTGCATCTAACGTGGAAAGGTCCTTATCCAGTTGTGGAGAGAGTGGGCAGCTGCAACTACAGGATCAAGATAAGGGGACATGAAAAACTGCTACATGCGAATTTGTTGAAATTGTACGTCGAACGTGACGGGAAGCAAACAGGAACGGATGAAGCACAGCCAAACGCGGTGGTCATGGAGACAGATGAGAAGGAAGTGTGCGTTGTGGTTGACGATGTGTACGATGAAGAGATGGGAACACTAGGCATAGATCGTTTTCCCATGCTTACATTGCATGCAAAAGAAGGTCCCAGAGACGTGAAGATCAACCCTGAGTTGGACGAGCACAAACAAGCTGAAATCTTGTCTATTTGCGACAGGAGAGAAAACGTGCTGAAAGATATCCCAGGGAAATGCAAAATCGAAGAATGTGAATTCAAACTTACCTCACAAGAGCCAGTGCATGTGAAACAATACCCGCTACCATTTGCGCAGGTAGAAACAGTGAAAAAGGAGGTCATTGATATGTTGGAGTTGGGGGTCATAGAACCAACAGTGTCGCCTTACAACAGCCCGATTGTGTTGGCGAAGAAAAAGGATGGTGAAATACGTTTCTGTATTGACTATAGAAGCCTCAACAAGCAGGTAGAGTTCGATTCAGAACCCATTCCGGATGTGCCTCAAATCTTTGCAAAGTTGCAGAAAGCACGCTATTTGTCAAAGATTGACTTGACGAAAGGATATTGGCAGATACCAGTCAAAGAGGAGGATAAACCGAAAATGGCGTTTAGTACACCCATGGGACAGTACTGTTTCGCGTATCTTCCATTCGGAATCAAGACTGTGAGTTCTATTTTCACTCGTACTAGCAGTTATTACACGTCCAAATAAATTTTTGATGACCCAATTGCTGGGCCTGATGTTATATGCCCGTTTCAAAATTTTTCCTGGAAGGGACTTTTTTTGTGCATTCTGCAGCATTTTGTCATTTTATGTTTGTTTTTAATCTGAAGAAGAGCAAAGCATGCCCGTTATAGGTTATCTTTGGGTGTCCAAGCTGTCAGCCACTGAATGAAGTCAAATTTATTTGAGACTATAATGTTCCATTGTAGCCTACATAGTGTATAGTTTATGTTGTGGTGTTGGTACAATAACTACATGTAGGAAATATCAATTGCCTGAAAGTGGAAGAAATTGTAAACACAACAGGAACTGCTAAGTATTTTGAAAGTAAAATACAATTATATGTTTATCTTTAATCTATGTCTCTTTTTAGTGATTCACCACTGACAGTGCACTTCAGCCTTCCACTTCCAGAATCATAAACACAACTAAGATATACAGTATATCAAAGATACTTTTAATTAACATTAGCTCGAAAATTAATTCACATTGTATAAAAGTATCTTTGATATAATAATCTTTGTTGTGTTTATGATTCTGGAAGTGGAAGGCTGAAGTACACTGTCAGTGGTGAATCACTAAAAAGAGACATAGATTAAAAATAAACTTATAATTGTAATAAAACACAATAATCATTTATTTGAGGAGAACAGCATTACTGATTTATTGCACATGCATGTGATTAAAACAATAAGGCAATGCTATCACTGCATGCACAGAACTTTTTTCCTTATAATACATACCAATGAAATACCAAATTGAGGCAATCATAAAAAAAGCACCAAGCCATGTAAATGTAAATATGGACCTTTAGTCCCTACAGATATTTATTTGGAAACAATTCAGTTTTAATTTAGATTCTAAATATTTATTTTTAATGTAAAGTTTGCTCTGAATTTAATATTTTTTTCTGATGAATCGAATGACAATTAATTATGCTATGAAATTTACAATAAAACTATAATGTTATTTTCTAAATGTTTTTTTTTTAAACAGACCTACCTATACCTAATTTTTTTTAAAAAAAGCATAAGATGTTAAGTGTTCTAAGAAGTACACGCATCATGGATAAATGAAAAAAAAAGAATATGAAGCAGTTATTAATACCCGTGCTATGATTTTATTTTTATTTATATATTTATTTATTTATTATTTTTTTTAAGCATTTTACTTGCACCTCGTTTTGTTTTTCAGTTGCCTCTGTTCCGCTCTTTTTTATTATCTATATCTCTCTTATATCTCTCTCGCTCTGTATTATTAAATTTTAATTTAAAAAAAAAAATGACCAAGTGAGATTCGAACCCGGGTCTCCTTATTAACAGGCTAACGCCTTATCCATTGAACCACGGGATGCTATAATTCTTTAAACTGATTTTAGGTCCCATATCATAAAACATGTTGAACCCCTCGATTTTATTAGTGTTATAAACTTGAAACTGGATTAAACAACAATATAGCGAACGCCGATCGATTAAAAGCGATTTGGAATAAAATACGAAATCCTTGGTAGAAATGGTATGCGGAAATGATGGCAGGGCTAAGGACAAAAATGATTGGTTCTAAAAATACCGTCTCACACATGTGTTTTTACAGTGTTTTTGGAGGCAGTAAAATGCAAACTATAGCCGTTTTGCGATCGAAAAGAATGTTAAGTTTCGTTGTATCGGCAGCGGGTGATCGAGCGCCGAATGGCAAAACTCGCGTGGAAGCAATTATATGGACAGTTCAGCTGTAATCTGTAAAACTTGGAGCCAACTGAAGCTCGAAATTAACTTCACAACAAAGCCGCTGGTTGGCTAAAACGGCCCCTCGTGATCTGAAAAGGCTGCTCGATTAATATATAGATGATGCGCAAGTTACTTGAACCACTGAAGCGTGATGATATTGAACATTTCATTGATGACATCATCATTGCCACTGAAACGTGGGAACAGCATGTAGAGGCCATTGATGCTGTGTTTAAAAGGTTGGAGGAGGCAGGTCTTACAGCGAAACCCTCTAAGTGCTACTTTGGTTTCGGGGAGTTAGACTATTTGGGTCATCATGTGGGTGGAGGCACAGTCATGCCTGATGATGACAAAACTGAGAAAATCAGGTCAGCCAGCAGACCGATCACAAAGAAGGAAGTCAAAGCATTCCTAGGACTAGTGGGGTTCTACAGGAAATACATCAGCAACTATGCGGAAATCAGCGCTCCGTTGACTGATTTGACAAAGAAAGGTCTACCAGAAAAAGTGGCCTGAGATGAAAAATGTGAAGCAGCATTCGTTAAACTCAAAGATTGCTTGGTAAGCAAACCAGTATTATTGCTGCCGGACGTCACAAAGCAAACCATTTACTTTGAGGAGTGACGCATCAGACGTTGCAGTGGGAGCAGTTTTACTGCAAGATCAAGGGCAAGGGTTACAGCCAGTAGCCTATGCAAGCAAGAAGCTTAACCGTGCAGAGAAAAACTACTCGACCATCGAAAAGGAGTGTTTGGGAGTGGTATGGGCTGTCAAGAAATTTGAACAATACCTGTATTCAACACATTTCACTTGGAGACGGACCACCAACCACTCACATATTTGCAGAAAACCAAGACGGAGAATGGTCGACTAATGAGGTGGGCTCTCCAGCTGCAACAGTATTCTTTCACAGTCAAAGTTATCAAACGGAAAGACAATGTTGGCGCAGACTATTTGAGTCGATTGCACTTGTAAAGAATAGCTTAAACATGAATGATTTAGCTCAAGAGGATGGGCGTAATGTCGCGAAACGAAACGATCGCGAGTATTTTATTTTCCAAGTGCAAATTATTATATTGTGTGCCTGTGTTAGAGTTAGGAATATGACGTCAGTTTTGCTACGTGTCAATCGCCAGTTTTTGTATTCTTGGAAAAGAATAAAATGGACGATTTTTATTGATAATTCTTTTGTGTGAAAGATCGTTATTAGTTCCAATAATAAAATTTTAGGGAAAGCAAAGAGGTTGTAAACTATTAATTTTATAAAATATAATATTTGAGGTGATAGTTACTTTTTTGCGTTGTGATGTTTTCATTGGCTGTTCTAATGATGAAAGTGTGGTAGCCTAGGTGAAATGGAATTGAGGCAAAATCGGTTAGGAAAACTGTCGGAAGAACAGTTGGGAGGAAGATCTAGACTGAACGAGGAGGATTTTACCCAAGCTCCGAGGCAACTTGTTCTGAGGGATGCCAACAACAGTTTAGCTTGATGCTGAATGATGTCTGATGTGGTTGGGCCAAGAAAATGAGTTGTTCCTCAGCGTTTGATCAGTTTTAGCTGAATTCTGGCACCGCAGGGTGTTTTGTGGTTTTATTCGTCTTGGGTTTCCGTGACGATCTCATCTTCGAGACTGCACTGGATTCTTCTCTGATGTCTTGTTCATGATCGGGGTGACTGATTCTACGATGGAACTGTACGTCAACGAGGGCTACAGAAGTCACTGGTGGGTCACGGACAGCCATTAGATCTAACGGCGACATCGACGTCAAGTTCCAGCTCTGACGAACTTTTCCTCCTACTCAACTTAAACTGGGTTTCTTCATTTGCCAACGATTTCAACGAGGACGAAAATTTGAGATAATTGTCGAAGTAAAGAAAAGAACTTATTTCGGTAACCACGACGGAAAGTATCGCCAAATTATCGTTCCGATTTTGAGAAAAAAATAACGGAATAAAAAAATAATCGAACTTGGAAAAACGTGTTATGTGTTTGTGAAGTGTTGGAAAGAAATGGTGTACCTTAGGTTTTTTTATTGAAATAAAACAACGTTCTGGGGCAAGTCATGAAAGTCAAGGAAGTCCTTCATCAGTAGTGATCACCCAGTAACACCAGATTTGCGACACACCCAATGGAACTGTTCTGTCTGTGTGTCTGTCTGTCTGTCTGTCTATCTCTCTCTCCCTCTTCCCCCGTTGGGGTGCCGGGGGTTTCAGTATAAATAGTATCCCCACTTTCTGGAAATTTAGTGCTTTAAATTCTCACTGTCGCTGTCTTTTTCATTTGTTCTTTCTCATTCCTGCTCTGTTCTATCAATCTGCTATACTATCTTCTTCTTTGCTAGACCAGTCACCTACCTTTTTTCTTGAAAACTCTTCCGGGACAAAACTCCTTATTCGTGTGCGAGGTCTGTTGGATCCGCTTGGGAATATTGGACGCTTTCTGCCAGGTGGTCACTAGGGCTTCCTATGATTTTATTATTTAGCAATGTAGGCATTTTCTATGTATGTGTTTTGTTGATATTTTATAATGATGTTTGTATTCTATTTTGTTTTTGGAAACGGGGGCTCTCTCCCTCTCTCTTTCTATTTATCTCTCTCTATTTCTCTCTCTCCCCTATCTCTCTCCCTCTTTTTCTATCTATCTAGTTATCGATATACCTATCTATCTGTCTGTCTCTGTCTCACTCCCTCTCACTCACACTCTCTATCTCTGTCTGTCTGTCTCTCCCTCTCTCTCTCTCTCTGGAGAGTAAACATTGCGGCACATTAGTTCCTCTAACTGGAAATATTCATGCGGTTTATGGAGAATACAATCTTGAAATGTGCGTAATGCGATGTACAAAACACTGAATTTCATACGGGAGGCGAGAGAGAGAGAGAGAGAGAGAGAGAGAGAGAGAGGAAGAGAGAGAGAGAGTGAGAGAGAGGCCTTTATCACATGTTCACTGTTGTCGGAATGTACAGCGCATGCGTTTTGACCCCAAGCTTTTGCCTGTACATGTAGGTCAAACCTCTCTGTGGGCATATGTTCATGCTCCTTGTTAGAGAATACAATCTTGAAATGTATGTTTGCGTGTGTGAGTTTCATGATTTCCAATTAAATATTGAATTTAGTTTTTAATTATGTTAATTTGTTACGGGACACATTGGAAGATGGTTGATTGGTTGGTTGTTTTATTAACAACTTTTTTCATCAGGATCACAAAGACCATACATACAGATTCACGCATTCAAACAGACATACATGAACTCATAAATACACACATATACTATTACTATCTCTCCAACATAACGATAACAATGTCAGTTAAATAAAACGAGCAACTGGAGAAGTAATTAAAGCTTTTTCCAATCCCAATCTCATTTCATTGCTAATGTTTTTAACTGATGTTATAGTATTGACTGCAAGGGGCAAAAGAGGATGAACCTGAATGCAATCAAACATTGGAAGATTACACTGTATACTTGGTCTATAATAATATGTGTCCCTAATTGGAAAAAAAAAAGAAAAAGGTTTCACAGTTTCTCTTTCTCCCTTTTTGTCGTGTCTTGCCGACAAACATAATAGGCCTACTACTTCCTTGTCTATATTTGACTAAATATAATAACACTATTGTTAGTCCAGTGAAAAGGCCGTTCGAGATGTCCTATCTTAAATCTCTTGTTCGATTGCCTTGCTAGGTAAACATAACAGGGTGCACTTGTATCATCTGCCATATGTACAGTTCAAGGGTTCTATGCTATTTACACTGGTTTTGTTAGCTCCTTCTTTAAACAGTGGCGCAAAGCAGTACTATACAGACAGATTGGAAAACATAGAACAATCTTGCAATAACACACTATTTTGAGAGTAAAATTCAAAGTGTACTTTGTCTATAATATGTATATGAATAATATTACATACGTAAAATAAGTACATAGAGTTACAGAACTAGCCTTTTTGGTGTCAACATCCTACCATATCCTATCCGGTCACTCGAAGGTCGTTGGGGCGTTGAAAATCATTCTCAACAGGTTGAAACCTTAAGCTTAACAAATCATAGATGAAGAACAAGCAGGATTCAGGGCCTGGTGAAGTACCACCGACCAGATTTTCAAACCTAAGAATAATCTGTGAGAAATGCCTACAGCACTAACAACACCTATATAATGTGTTTGTAGATTTGAAGAAAGCGTTCGACCGAGTCCGCCATGAGAGTGTACAACATCAGCCCCAAAATTAATGAAGTCACCAAAAGCCTGTATGACAAGGCTACCAGTGCAGTCCTCTATAACAACGCCATCGGGAACTGGTTCAAAACAACAGTCGGTGTGCGTCAAGGATGCCTACTGTCTCCAGCACTCTTTAACATCTTCCTAGGGTGCATCATGTCAGGTCAGATGCCCTTGCAGATCACGAAGGCACAGTCAATATAGGGGGTAGAGCAATCTCCAACCTCCGTTTTACAGATGACATTGATGGATTGGCTGGAGAGGAACAAGAACTTGAACAGCTGGTACAGAGGCTTGACACCACCTCCAGAGCCTATGGAATGGAAATAAGTGCAGCGAAGGCCAACATAATGACAAACAACACCAATGGCATCAACATGGAAATCAAAGTCCAAAGCCAATCCCTCAACACAGTGCATAGCTTTAAAGAAGCCATTGTTTCAAACATTGGATCCCGACAGGAAATCCTCTTCAGGATAGCACTAACAACTGCTGCCCTGGCGAGATTGAAGCCCATTTGGAAAGACAGGACCATCAGTCTACATTCCAAGATAAGACTGCTGCGCTCCCTTGTCATTTCCATCTGCCTATACGCTTGCGAAAAATGGACCCTCACAGCAGATCTACAACGTATAATACAAAGCATGGAGGTGAAGTGCTACAGATGACTTCTGGGCATTTCCTATATCCAGCACATCACCAACGACGAAGTCTAACAGACCATCACACAAACCATTGGACAACACGATGACATGCTCACAGTGGTGAAGAAACGGAATCGACGATGGCATAGCCACGTCACCAGAGCATCAAGCCTTGCAAAGACTATCCTGAAATTTACGGTGGAAGGAGGCAGAAGTAGAGGGAGAAAGAAAAAGAGATGGGAGGACAACATTCGAGAATGGACTGGCTTGACACTGCGCGAAGCCATGAGGGTTACTGAGGACAGAGAAAGATGGAGTACACTGGCTAAAAGATCATCGGTGATGCCCCAACGACCATCGAGTTACGGGATAGGATAGGATAGGTTGGGTAGGCCAGAAAATAGGAAACAGTTTCAACAATAACAACAACAGCAAGAATGCCTAACGGACTGTAAAGCGGTTGACCAGTGTTAAACAGCCCAATGTGTCAACTAAATATCACAAAAAGAAAAGGAATAATACTTTAAAACATTTCTTTTAAGAAGTACATTTTAAAGTTCAAAGAATCTGTAGTGATTCGTTTAATTTGAGAATCATCAAAGAACGTGGCTCATGAATTCGCAAGTCTTTAAAAGCAGGCAGGTAGTTGTTGGTGCTGTTGAGAGAGTGCTGTGAAGTGTAGGTTTGAAGCTGTGGTAAATGATAAGATACCTCACATAGCTATTCTAGAGTGTATGACTCACCAAAAAAAGACAAATCGGTGCTGCGTAGTAATCATGATGTCTTACTTTAAACTCTTGGTTAAACGGGCATCTGTGGTGCCCCAACGACCTTCGAGCTACGGGATAGGATAAGATATATAGGATAAGATTCTGTAGTCATATCTTAAATAGATCGTTTATTTTTTCCCGTTATGTTAGTATATGCTGAATAAGAATCGAGCGCAACAACTTATAATTAGATTTTCGAACTGCTTGTCGTTAGGTTATCTTCTTCAGCTATATTGATTTGAATTCAAGGTATAAGAATTAACCGTTGTTTGCGCAATCCTCCGTTTGTGCATAGAGGAAATCAAATTATTAAACTATATGTTCAAGTATGTAAATAATGCATCACCCGCTATTAGTCACTCTTTCCCCTGACGCTTGAGACAGCAGCAGACGCTTGAGACAGCAGCAGCAGCACTAGCCTAGCTTTATCTTTTGGTGTAATTCTAAGCAAAGTGTTGTTAGTAGACAGCCATATTTGGTTGAGTACCCTATAGAAAGTCTTTGCCCTGAGTGACACTGACTGGTATGTACGTATGTTTATCAGATTTTATAGATTGATGCATTGTTTGAGTGGATGATTTATTGTGAACCCATTGAACAGCATTTCGAGTATTTTGACTTGGATTTATTATTGTATTTACGATTTTCTTCTATTTTCAGCATTGATATATTTATGTCTATATATTGGGATGCTAGCTGCACAATGTGGAAGCCATTTTGAATTTGGCATTTCCCTGGTGCGTATATTCCAGTAGATTGACCAGTTTTATAATTGACAACTCATTTGAAAAGAAGTTTAAATTCCAAATTGTGACCTTGAGTTTTGAAAACTCAGTTCAAATCTGTAGAATTTGTTTTCGGAACTAAATTTTATTGTTTATTTGTAAAAAAAAAAATCACTAGGTACATTATAAAAGAGGTTTTGTCAAAAGATTTTCTTTGGTATATTTAGTAGTTATTTTGTGTTTGTGGATCAATGTTTGGTCATAAGATTATGTTTGGGTAGTTTGGAACCTTCAACTTCCGGTTCATATTGTAACTATTGTCTTTGGATTTTGATTGAATGCAACTTGCCGTTAACGCTTACGTAGTATTTAGTCAAAAACTATTTATATATTCTTAATTTACAAACTTTCTTGCTTCGTTTCTAGTCTTTCTTTCTTTCTTTCCTTTTTCTTATTTTCTTTCTTTCCTTCTTTCTTTCTTTCTTTCTTTCTTCCTTCCTTTCTTACTTTCTGTCATTCTTTCTTTCTTTCTTTCTTTTTTCATTCTTTCTTTCCTTCTTTCTTTCCTTCTTTTTTCTTCCTTCCTTTCTTCCTTTATTTATTTCTTTCTTCCTTTTTTCCTTCATTTTTTTCCTTCCTTTCTTCCTTTCTTTCTTTCTTTCTTTCTTTCTTTCTTTCTTTCTTTCTTTCTTTCTTCCTTTTTCCCTTTCTTCCTTCCTTTCTTCATTTTTCTTCCTTTCTTTCTTTTATTCTTCATTTCTTCTTCCTTTCTTCCTTTCTCTTTCTTCCTTTCTTTCTTCCTTCCTTCCTTTATTTATGTCTTTCTTCATTTCTTTCTTTCTTTCTTTATGTTTTCTTTCTTTCCTTCTTTTTTTCTTCCTTTCTTCCTTTCTTTCTTCCTTTGCTTTATTCTTTTTTACTTCCTTTCTTTTTTCTTCTTTCTTTCTTCCTTTCTGTCTTTCTTTCTTTCGTCCTCTCGTTCCTTCTTTCTTTTTATTTCTTTATTTCTTTCTTTGCTTCTTTCTTTGCTTCTTTCTTTCTTTCTTTCTTCCTTTCTTTCTTTCTTCCTTTTTCAGTTCTTTCTACCTTTCTTTCTTTCCTTCTTTCTTTCCTTCTTCCTTTCTGTATTTCTCCCTTCTTTTTTTCCTTATTTCTGTCCTTCTCTTATTCTGGTTCCTTCTTCCTTTCTTTCTTCCTTTCGTTCTTCGTTTTTTTCTTCCTTTCTTTTTTTTCTTTCTTTCCTTCCTTTTCTGTCTTGACTGTACGGACCGGCTGGCACTGACCACCTCCTGTGCTGACATCCATGAGCAAGCTGATGTGGTAACTACCTACATTAGTTTCTGTGAACAAAGCTGCATTCCAAAAAAAGAAGTCAGACATTGGCCAAATGACAAACCATTGTTCAACAATAGACTCAAGTCAAGCCTGAGAGCAAAGGAAGAAGTTCATAGAAGCGGCGACAAGATCAGCTACAAAGGGGCCAAATTTGAGTTAGTAAAAGCCATCAGACGCGCAAAGTGGGATTATAAGAAAAAGCTAGAGGCACACTTTCAGTCCAACAACACCTGGGCAGTTTGGCAAACCATCACAGACTACAAGAAGAAAGGACGCCAAGCTGATGCTGACGACAAGCAGCTCCCAGGTAAGCTGAACGAGTTCTATGCCAGATTGGACAGACAGAACACCATCCCTGTCACAGTCTCCCTTCATGATTCTGCTTCTCTCCAGCCTCCACCTTTCAGCATCACAGAGTCGGAGGTGGAGTCTCTCTTCAAGAAGCAGAACAGTAGAAAGGCAGGTGGACCTGACGGAGTATCAGCCCCCACCCTCAAACACTGCTCCTCCCAACTGGCTCCAGTTTTCACCCAGATTTTCAACTCCTCCCTCCTCTTGTCCACTGTCCCCCGCTGTTTCAAGACCTCTACCATCGACCCTGTTCCCAAGAACCCCCAAAGTAGCCCCCTCAATGACTACCGCCCTGTGGCCCTGACCTCGTTGGTGATGAAAGTGCTTGAGCGCCTGGTACTCAAGCACCTCCAGTCCGCTACCAAAGGCAAAGTGGACCCGTGCCAGTTTGCTTACCAAGCTAACCGGGCTGTCGACGATGCCGTCACCCTGGCCCTTCACTTCATCCTCCAGCAGCTAGAAACCGCTAATCGCTACGCCCGCCTCCTCTTCGTAGACTACTATTTCAACACCATCGTCCCCCAAACCCTGTTCGACAAGCTTCAGCTCTTCAACCTCTCCCCCTCCATCTCTTTCTGGATTCTGAGCTTCCTCCTCAACCGCCCCCATTCAGTGAAGATAGGCAGCAACATCTCGCAGTTCCGGACCCTGAGCACAGGCGCTCCCCAGGGGTGTGTCCTGTCTCCTTTTCTATACTGCCTGTACACCTTGAGTATTACCTGTATTCCTAGTCTTGTATGAGTGTGTCTGCAAGAGGATGGTTGCGCGAAGGTGTGGTTGGCTTTGTTATTGTGTTTAGTATAAATATGTGTGCCAACATCAAGTGCATTCCTCGTGCTTGTCACCTGGCGAAATAAAGTTCTGGTATCTGTTATCTGTTCCTTTTTTCTTTCTTTCTTTCTTTCTTTCTGTCTTTCTTTCTTCCTTTCTTTCTTCCTTACTTCCTTTCTTTCTCCCTTTATTTCTTCCTTTCTTCCTTTATTTCTTCCTTCATTACTTCCTACCATTTATTCTTCCTTTATTACTTTCTTACTTCCTTCCTTCCTTTCTTTATTTCTTCCTTCCTTCCTTTATTTCATCCTTTCTTTCATTATTTCTTCCTTTCTTCCTTCCTTCCTTTCTTCCTTACTTCCTTCCTTTCTTTCTTCCTTTCTTTATTTCCTTCTTTCTTCCTTTCTTTCTTACTTTCGTTCTTTCTGTCTTACTTTCCTTCTTTCTTTTTTCCCTTCTTTCCTTTCTTTTTTTCTTTCTTTCTTTTTTTCCTTTCAGTCTTTTTTTCTTTTGTATTTGTTTGTTTCTTCTTTTCTTTCTTCCTTTCTTTCTTTCTTCCTTTCTTTCTATCTTTCTGTCTTTCTTTCTTCTTTTCTTTTTTTCTTTCTTTCCTTGCTTCTTTCTTTCTTTCTTCCTTTCTTTCTTTGTTTCTTTCCTTCTTTGTTTTTTTTTTTTGCTTCTTTCTTTCTTTCTTTCTTTCCTTCTTTCCTTTCTTTTTTCCTTTCTTTCCTTCTTTCTTTCTTTCTTTCTTTCCTTCTTTCTTCCTTCCTTTCTTTATTTCTGTCTACGTGTTCCTTCCTTTTTTCCTTCCTTCATTTTTATCTTCTTTCTTTATTTATTTATTTCCTTTTTTTCTTGTTTCCTTTGTTCCTTTCTATCTTTCTTCCTTTCCTTCTGCTTTTCTATCTTTCCTCTCATTCCTTCTTTCTTTCTTTATTTTTTCTTCCTCTCTTTCTTTCCTTTTTTTCTTCCTTTCTGTCCTTTTTTTCCTTTTTTCTTCCTTTCTTTCTTTCTCTCTTTCCTTCTTTCTTTTCTTATTTCCTTCTTTCTTTTTTTTGTTTTCTTCTTTCTTTTTTTCCGTTCATTTTTTTTCTTTGTTTCTTTGTTTCTTTGTTTATTTCTTTTCTTTCTTCCTTCATTTATTTACTTCTTTTTTTTTTTCTTTCTTTCTTTCCTTCTTTCTTCCTTCTTTTTTCTCTTTCTTTCTTCCTTTGTTCCTTTCTTTCTTTCTTTCTTTCTTTCGTTCTTTCTTTCTTTCTTTCTTTCTTTCTTTCTTTCTTTCTTTCTTTCTTTCTTTCTTTCTTTCTTCCTCTCTCTGTCCTACTTTCCGTTTTAACCGGTGTTGCTGTAATAACCACGACGCGCTTTTGCTATTGAAACAAAACAGTAAATACCCTTGAATAATTATGCCTTATAGCCTATATATTATGTCTGGGAAACTTACCGTGATACGTCAATTCGTCCATTAATAATGATGAATGTGAACACCCCCCGCTCCCTTCCTCCATTTTACAAATATTGAACGGGTTTAAAAATGGACAGCCCCTATTTTGTTTACTTTGGATGTTCACATGAATCACTGGTGAATTAGGCCTAATTGAGTGGCCTTTTTTCAGAAGATGAAATCTACTTTGTTCATACAAAATTGTAAAATGCGAGCGATGACCCCCGATTGTTGCTGACATGAGACCATTGAGACCTCATTATTAGCATATGATGTATTGACTTTACACATTCACACACACCCACACAAACACACACACTCACACACACAACCGTTGTCCATTTTTTTGAAGCCAACCCTAACACTAACCCTAACTCTAACCTTAACCCAAACCCTAACCCGATCCCTAACCCTTAA
>JBAHVR010000266.1:0-75000 GCA_036898135.1 Oncomelania hupensis | reverse complement strand
TTACGTCATTCATCTCTCCACACATACCCCGAACCTTCTCTTACTTCGACAATCGTCCCGAACCTTCGATCGATGGTAAACAAGGAAATCCAGAGTATTCTCCGACAATATCGACCAACGAAAATTATCAACGTTATACAAAGCCTCTCCTAACAACAATGCAAACTCAAATCAAAGGTAAATAAACTCCATTATTGAATACTTCGCAAAACGAAACGATTAGATCTATCGTGCGCGTTTCCGACATGCTACCATTGGCGTTTCAACGTAACACTATGAAAGGTACATACATTTTATAGTTTAACATAAAAACTAGCTTTAAAACAACAACTTAATTGAATTTATATCCTAAGTAATAATAATAATTACATAGAATTAAAGGTACTGGAGGCGGACTAATTTACTCAGCAGATACACACATGAGAAAACAGTCGCAGTCAAACAAGGGGGAACTATCCTTTAACTTTTTACCAGAGAAAGTACGCAGTTATTTCCCCTAGACCACTGAGTGTTCGAAGTTATGACTTGCGGCAGCAACACATAGAAAACCACTTAGAGAAAAATACCATTTTTAAATACTAATTAAAAATCAACGCGAAGGACTCTAGTTATATTCTAACATGTTGAACCAGGAATCTGCTATATAGGTTGTGTAGTAAAGTGTCAACTGATTCAAAGAAAACCACTTAGAGTCAATTGATTCATAGAAAAAAAAAACTTAGAGAAAGAGCCCATTTTTAATTACTAATTAAATGTCAACGCGAAGGCCGCTAGTTATATAGTAACATGTTGAAGCAGGAATCCTTGTTTGTACAAAAAAAATAGGCTACATGGTAAACTATACTGACTTCATACCAAATCGTCACAGCTGCTTGTCAACATTGCAAGTTTGACAGAGAAGAACTTTTATACACAGCAAAATAATAAAGTCACAGGACTACTTAGTACTTGATAAAGCTACTTGCTTGTGCGGGGCAGTCTTGTATAGCAAATGTATTGGGGTTAGCCCAGAGTTTATCTGGTCTATATTATCCCAGGTCTATGTTACCCCAGATCTATATTACCCCAGGTCTATATTACCCAGGTCTATATTATCCCAGGTCTATGTTACCCCAGGTCTATGTTACCCCATATTTATATTACCCCAGATCTATAATACCCCAGGTCTATATTACCACAGGTCTATGTTACCCCAGGTCTATATTATCACAGGTCTATATTATCACAGGTCTATATTATCACAGGTCTATATTATCACAGGTCTATATTATCACAGGTCTATATTATCACAGGTCTATGTTACCCCAGATCTATATTACCCCAGGTCTATGTTACCCCAGGTCTACGTTACCCCAGGTCTATATTACCCCATATCTATGTTACCACAGGTCTATGTTATCCCAGGTCTATGTTACCCCAGGTCTATATTATCCCAGATCTATGTTACCCCAGGTCTATATTATCCCAGGTCTATGTAACCCCAGGTCTATGTAACCCCAGGTCTATATTACCCCAGGTCTATGTTACCCCGGGTCTATTTTACACCAGGTTTATATTACTCCAGGTCTATGTTACCCCTGGACTATGTTACCCCAGGTCTATATTACCCCAGGTGTATATTACCCCAGGTCTATGTTATCCCAGGTCTATGTTATCCCTGGTCTATGTTACCCCAGGTCTATGTTACCCAGGTCTATATTATCCCAGGTCTATATTATCCCAGGTCTTTGTTGCCCCAGGTCTATATTAGCCCAGGTCTATATTACCCCAGATCTATGTTACCCCAGGTCAATATTACCCCAGGTCTATATTACACCAGGTCTATGTTACCCCAGGTCTATGTTACCCCAGGTCTATATTGCCTCAGGTCTATGTTACCCCAGGTCTATATTACCCCAGATCTATAGTACCCCAGGTCTATGTTATTCCAGGTCTATATTACCTCAGGTCTATATTACCCCAGGTATATGATGCCTCCTCCCCCAGCTCTGTTTTCTCCAGGTATGTCACAAACATAATTATATGTAGGACTATATAGGCAGGAGGCAACAAACACCCTGGGGGGGGGGGGGGTATCAGCCTTAGGGAATATAGACCTTCACGTCACTAATTGTAAAACTGTGAAGACACACATAAACAAATAAGAGTCAATTAGTTTCAAAAACATAGTATACCAACCCAATCAAAAATCAAATACCAATTCCAGACAGGAAGGGAGTAGTTATTAATTTGGATTAGTACGTCACGACCCAAAGTCTAAGGAAACAAAGCAAAAGAGATCTGGTGCCTGATCCCTACAGAGTGCCGTCCCCAAGTTATGGAATAGGCTACCTGAGACTGTCAAAAGGGCAGAGTGTGTGGAGTGGTTCAGGAAAAGACTGAAGACTCACTTGTTTACGTCATAGTAACTTAGTGAACCAAGCATCTCTCTCACTCCTGCTGTCCACCTCCATCCTCTCCCCGTCCCCCTTCCCCAATTCCCACATCGGACTTTATCTTTTCTGTCAGATTTTTTTGGTTGTTGTTATTTCGCATTTCTCCTTATCGCGCACTAAGCATTCGGTAATGGTTGGAGACAAGCGCATTATAAATGATCATCATCATCATCATCATCATCATCATCATCATCATCATCATCATCATCATCATCATCATCATCATCATTGTAGTACCTCAGTGTCATTAGTCCTAACACAAGCGAAATGCATGCAGTATTTTGCCAGTGTTCTTTTCCAGATTGCTGCCTTTATTTCCCTTTCTTCTGTTATCTCGTCTTTTCATGTAGATCAGGGGCAATAAAGACCTTTCTTCTGTTATCTCGTCTTTTCATGTAGATCAGGGGCAATAAAGACCTTTCTTCTGTTATCTCGTCTTTTCATGTAGATCAGGGGCAATAAAGACCTTTCTTCTGTTATCTCGTCTTTTCATGTAGATCAGGGGCAATAAAGACCTTTCTTCTGTTATCTCGTCTTTTCATGTAGATCAGGGGCATTAAAGACCTTTCTTCTGTTATCTCGTCTTTTCATGTAGATCAGGGGCAATAAAGACCTTTCTTCTGTTATCTCGTCTTTTCATGTAGATCAGGAGCAATAAAGACATTTCTTCTGTTATCTCGTCTTTTCATGTAGATCAGGGGCAATAAAGACCTTTCTTCTGTTATCTCATCTTTTCATGTAGATCAGGGGCAATAAAGACCTTTTTTCTGTTATCTCGTCTTTTCATGTAGATCAGGGGCAATAAAGACCTTTCTTCTGTTATCTCGTCTTTTCATGTAGATCAGGGGCAATAAAGACCTTGCTTCTGTTATCTCGTCTTTTCATGTAGATCAGGGGCAATAAAGACCTTTCTTCTGTTATCTCGTCTTTTCATGTAGATCAGGGGCAATAAAGACCTTGCTTCTGTTATCTCGTCTTTTCATGTAGATCAGGGGCAATAAAGACCTTTCTTCTGTTATCTCGTCTTTTTATGTAGATCAGGGGCAATAAAGGCCATTCTTCTGATATCTCGTCTTTTCATGTAGATCAGGGGCAATAAAGACCTTTCTTCTGTTATCTCGTCTTTTCATGTAGATCAGGGGCAATAAAGACCTTTCTTCTGTTATCTCGTCTTTTCATGTAGATCAGGGGCAATAAAGACCTTTCTTCTGTTATCTCGTCTTTTCATGTAGATCAGGGGCAATAAAGACCTTTCTTCTGTTATCTCGTCTTTTCATGTAGATCAGGGGTAATAAAGACCTTTCTTCTGTTATCTCGTCTTTTCATGTAGATCAGGGGCAATAAAGACCTTTCTTCTGTTATCTCGTCTTTTCATGTAGATCAGGGGCAATAAAGACCTTTCTTCTGTTATCTTGTCTTTTCATGTAGACCATTGGATATTAAGACCTGCTTCTGTTATCTCTTCTTCTCATGTATATCAGGGATAATTAAAACATTACTTCTGTTATATCGATCGTCTTTACATGTAGACCAATGGCAATATACACCTTTTTTCGGTTATCTCGTCTTTTCATGTAGATCAAGGGCAATTAAAACCTTTTCACTGTTTCCTCATCTTTTCATGTAGACCATGGGATATTAAGACCTTTCTTCTGATATCTTTTTATGTATATCATGGGCAATTAAAACCTTACTTTTGTTATATCGTCTATACATGTGGACCAAGGGCAATGTAGACCTTTCTTCGTTTATCACGTCTTTTCATGTATATCAAGGGCAATTAAGAACATTTTTTGTTACCTCATCCTTTCATGTAGACCAGGGGCAAGTATGACCTTACTTCTGATATCTCGTCTTTTCATGTAGATCAGGGGCAATTAAAACCTTACTTCTGTTATATCGTCTATACATCGTCACGCTCATAAGATAATTGCCTAACTCAATTTTCATAGTTTCGAGATAAACGATAAAAAACATGTTATTTTTTAAACTGAACATTCTTTAAAGATTTTTTTTGCATATATCTTCACAGAATGAAGTTGCCAATGTGTGTTGAAGCCACTTTTGAGAAATGTGTGTTCGTTTGCCTGCAAACTGATTTAGGCAGAATGAGCACTAACAAAAGCTGAGATAGGCAAGAAGTGAAACTTCAGATAGGCATAAGAAAGTTTTTAAAAGACAAAAACACAAGATAGGCAATATTGAATTTTTTCATTTAATCAATAACATAATGAAAGATAAACAAAAAACTTCATGTACTTGCAATGTCAACGGTAAAACATGACAAGCCTAAAGAAACAACACATAGTTTTTTTCATAAACCTACACATGTTCTATGCGCTTGCAAACACAATGTCAATAGAAAGAATCCTTTTTAATTTAATGTGATCTAACAAACTGTGATCTACTTGCAGCAGTGATGTATTACTTTCCTAGCCTATTCCTGTCCTATCCAGTAACTCGGAGGTCGTAGGAGCACCACAGATGGTTTCGCTCCGTGTCAAACCAGTCCTTTCTCGAATGTTGTCCTCCCACCTCTTTTTCGGTCTCCCTCTTCTTCTACCTCCTTGCACTGTGCCTTGCATTGCAGGATAGTCTTTGCAAGACCTGATGATCTGGTGACGTGGCCATGCCATCGGAGTTTCCGTTTTTTTACCACTGTGAGCAGGTTATCGTGTTATCCAATGTATCAGTACAACTTATGTTAATCTGATGAATACAATTTGATACAACAACAACAACAGCAAAGTTATCCAATGGCTTGTGTGATGGTCTGTCGGACTTCGTCGTTGGTGATGTGCTGGTGTAGGAAATGCTCAGAAATCTTCTGTAGCACCTCATCTCCATGCTTTGAATTCTTCGTTGTAGATCTGCTGTGAGCGTCAAAGTCTCGCAAGCGTATAGGAAGATGGAGATGACAACAGAGCGCAGCAGTCTTACCGTGGAATGTAAACTGATGGTCCTCAAAATGGCTTCAACCTCGCCAGGGCAGCAGTTGTTTTTGCGATCCTGGAGAGGACTTCCTGTCGGGAGCCGTTGTCTATTACTTTGTACTTGACTAAAGGCATCATAGAACACATCCTCTCCTCATAAAAAGACATATTACACAAACACATCTTCTGTGTGCTTGCAAAATAAATTTAAAAAAAAAACACAAATAATTATTGGTAATGCGATCCAAACTAAAGGTGCAGTAAAGTGTGTACTTGACTGTTGGCATCTTATCACACTCCCCATTCCCTTACTTTTACCCTTGTAAAATGTTATTTATTTATTTACTTAACTCAAAGCATCGTGGAACACTCGCTCTCCTCTTAAAGGTAATTATTAAACTTGCTTAATTAACTTCTGTGTGCTTGCAAAACAAACAATTATTTGTTTGTGATCCATACAAAAGGTAATTCACTTGCAGCAGTGAAGTATTACTTTGTACTTGACTCAATGCATCAAAGAGCACTCCCTCTCCCCTCCCCTTCTACCTGCACCCAGGCATAGAAAGTCTTTTCCGAAAAGGACGTCTCTGTGTGCTTTGTAGAGGTCTATTCAGGGCTGCCATTTCCATCTTAGTGTGAAAAGGAACGTTTCAAGTTCTTACGAGACACTAATATCTGTTCCACTTGACCGGGGCTAAACCATGTTAGACGCTCAACGTGAAGCACCTGCAACATTTTTATTTCACATAAATTGGCAATAACTTCCTCGGGGTGATCTTCCGGTTGTGGCAAAGTGTGAAGTTGCAAATGGGTAAGCGGTAGTTGTGCTAAGCAGCTCGTCTGAGAGGGAAAAGCTCGAATTCCCACTGGCCCTAAACACTTTGATTCCTACTTCCTGCCCATGCACTTGTCTCTTGGACAACTCTTCCGGGACAAAACTACTCATTTGTGTGTGAGGTATGTTGGATCAGCTTGAAAATATTGGATGCTTTCTGCCAAATGGTGCCTGGGGCTTTTTATGATATTATTTGGCAATGTAGGCATTTTATATGTATGGGTTTTGTTGATATTGTATAATGATGCTTGTATTCTATTTTGTTTTGTAAACGGAGGTTCGATAAATTAGAGTATAGCCTCAGCGTCCCCTGCGTGGGATGTCTTTATTTTAAAGTGACCGGCTGGTAGATTGCCTTCAGTGTTATCACTAGGGTTGTTTCGGCAGATCTTTTAAGCGGATCAGGGGTGAGTCCTCTTTCACTTCTCTGGTCCTGATTTGGCTCGGAAGAGTCTGCTGGACCTAAAGCAATAACCATGTAATGTAATGTAATGTCGTCTTCCTCACTTGACGAGGAGGATTCAGGCTGGTAGCTTCCCGCGCTTCACCGTCACAGTCGTGGGGATCTATGGACACACACATATACAGACGCATCTATAAATAAATATGCTCGATATTTTATGTAATATAAAACGAGAACAATGGTAAGCAATGCTACATGGTAAATAGCCAAGTATTTTAACTTTATTTAACGTTTTTTTACAGTCAGTCTGCAGTTTAAGACAAAATGCCTATCTCAGCTCCGTCTTAATTTACAAATTGCCGATATCAATCGCTTCACATTGAAGATGATGCTTGGAACAGCATTTATAGCCATTTTCCTACAACACCTAAGAATAATAAGTTCTAAAATTGATTACTTACCTTCGTCTTCTGATTGAAGTATGTTTTGCAACATCTCTGTTGCTTTTTCAGCCCAAAATTGTTCAATGCGTCTGGGCGCCGCCATATTGGCTGCAAAATGCCTATGTCAGGAATGAGATAGGCAATTTGGCATACGAAGCTGTGGCGACCGTTACGATTTAGATAGAGACTTGTACTCTCTAGCACAGATGGCTTGTCTTCCCAGGGCTTTGTATTTACCCCTACTGCACAACTGCCTAAGTCTGAGTTAGGCATTTATGTTATGAGCGTGACGTATATAAGCTTACCACTTTTACAGTGCACTAAATATAGATACAAAGTCAAAGGTCGTATTGAAGGAACTTAATATTCTAACTATAAGAGCGTATCCTGTCTATTCGGCAAGCTAATTTGCGGTTTGTAATAGCTAGTTTTGTTTTATTTCATTCGATTGAAATAGTTCTTGCCATGCAACAGATCTTGTGCGATAGAGCAAAATGTGGCTACTACATTTAGTACAGTTGGGAACCACTGGTTTATTTCTCATGGACGGTGTTGTGTTGGAAAGAGGTAAGCATTCATCATCATCATCATCATCATCATCATCATCATCATCATCATCATCATCATCATCATCATCATCATCATCGTCGTCGTTGTCGTCGTCGTCGTTGTTGTCGTCGTCGCCGCCGCCGCAGTCGTTGTCGTCGTCTATAGCGTTCTGATTATTATCATCATCTTTGACGTCCTCGTCACCTTCATGATCCTCATCATCGACGTCGTCTTTATCATTATCGTACAACTTATGTTAATCTGATGAATAAAATTTGATACAACAACAACAACATTATCGTCATCGTCCTCATTATAAATAATAATTTCCGTCGTCGTCTTGATCATCATCGTCGTCGTCTCGATCATCATCATCATCACTACCACCACCATGACCATCATCTACATCATCATCATCATCATCATCATCATCATCTACATCATCATCATCATCGTCATCATCACATCACCATCATCATAATCATCATCGTCGTCATCATCAATGTCTAATTGAGGTCGAACATTGGTATCACTATACTTTAAAAACTATCAATCATTATTAATAACCCCGGGGGGGGGGGGGGGTGCCGGGGGTTTCAGTATAAATAGTATCCCCACTTTCTGGAAATTTAGTGCTTTAAATTCCCACTGTCGCTGTCTTTCTCATTTGCTCTTTCTCATTCCTGCTCTGTTCTATCAATCTGCTATAGGTCTACTACCTTCTTCGCTAGACCAGTCACCTACCTTTTTTCTTGAAAACTCTTCCGCGACAAGACTCCTTATTTGTGTATGAGGTCTGTTGGATCAGCTAGGGAATATTGGACGCTTTCTGCCAGGTGGTCACTGGGGCTTCCTATGATGTTATTATTTAGCAATGTAGGCATTTTATATGTATGTGTTTTGTTGATAATTTATAATGATGTTTGTATTCTAGTTTGTTTTTGTAAACGGGGGTTCGATAAATTAGAGTACAGCCTCAGCGTCCCCTGCGTGGGATGTCTTTATTGTAAAGTGACTGGCTGGTGGATAGCTTTCAGTTTTACCACTAGGGTTGTTTAAGCAGATCTTTTATGCGGATCAGGGGTTGTCCGGTCCTGATTTGGCTCGGAAGAGTCCGCTGTACCTAAAGCAATAATCATGTAATGTAATGTAATTAATAATAATGCATGTAACAAAAATGACGTAGGCTAAGTTAGTTAAGGTAATTTTTTTTTCTGATGGTGGTTGGTTTGATAGAGAAAGTAAAAAAGAGAGAAAGAGAGAGAGAGAGAGTGTGTGTGTGTGTGTGTGTGTGTTAGTGTGTGTGTGTGTGTGGAGGAGATAGACTCAGGGTGAAGAACTCTCATTCATACATTCTCTCTCTCTCTCTCTCTCTCTCTCTCTCTCTCTCTCTCTCTCTCTCTCTCCCTCTCTCTCTCTCCAGCTATAGAACTTAGTTATATACATTAACGTCCCCGGACACATAAGCGTATAGGGGGCGATTAGCTTTCAGTTCAGTTCAGTTCAAGTAGATTAACGTCCCCGGACACATCAGCGTATAGGGGACTGCTTCCTTCCTTCCTTGGTTAGATTAATGTCCCCGGACACATAGAGCGTATAGGGGACTTGTATTTCAGAGTTCAGTATGAAAGCGCCGACGAAGCAGCTAGAAGTGAAGATGTTGATAGGTTGTGGTTGAAGACTTTAGTATCGAAGTAGAATATGTGTAGGAGCGGAGCGCTCGAGGCGACACAAGATGAGGTACAGACCGCTGCTGGGAGGAAAGGGGCGTCGCAGGGGAAGAGGCGAGATCCGGGGAGAGGTGCTACAAGGCTACTGAAGACGAGCTACAAAGCTAGAAAACCAGGGGAAAAGTTTAATAATATATTAAGACAGACCAGGTCTGCCAGGCTATGACTAAGCCAGAAATGGGCATTTAAAATATTATAAAAACTGATTAAAAATCCTACAGGACCACATTAAAATCGGGGTTAAAAAGCTAATGGAGAAAAATTTAGGAAAAATGGTAAAAAAGGATAAAAGGCGAGTAAACAACCGCCGGGAGACCGATAAAAAGAAAACAAAAGACCGTGATAAGAAGTGCGCAACGCGCGCGGATGGAGAGATCAACTGGTTATAACCGTGCACAAGGCACCAACTGTACAAATTAAAACGGTGATAGTCCGCTGACTGCCACGCCGATAAAACGGGAAACAAAAGCCGACTAAGGGGCAGCCCCGCGGGAGGAAGCGCGCCCAGGTAATGGGCCCAAGGACCGAAACGAGCGAAGTGCTTCGTCCACGGCGACATGTTTCAATCCCCAACGGAAAGTATCCAGGGCGTCGTTTAGCTCAACAGCGTCGAGGTGAGGCGCAAGGGCGCTCGCGACCACCTCCAACCAACGCGAGAACTCAGAGCCAGAGGGGGAGCGCTTCAACTGAGTGGAGCAGGTTCGTATGGGCTTCCCGAGGGGAGCAGCGCCGGGAGAGGACTGAACGGCCGCGTCGCTGGTGTCCCCGGGGCAGGGCGATTCCACCGTGAAATCGGACTGTGTGCCAGCCTCGGAGCTGGGCCGGCTGGAGGTGGACAGCTTCCGACACGCCAGGCTGCGAACAGTGTCCACAAGCCCTGTCACGGCGAGTGTAAGCTTTTCCACGGTGGCCTCCAACAGAGCAGTGGCATCCCAAGGGTCGCCGCGGCCAAGAGCGGGCGCAGGCGGCCCAGTGACGTGATTCGGAACCCCGGCAGGCTCGGAGGACGACGGAGGAAAAGACGGACCAGGAGGGTCCGTGGTCGCTAACGGCCCAGGCGACGGGGCTCCAGGGGCAAGACATGCCCCCGTCGCGGAAACGGGAGGAATCCGTGGAACACCCCATGCAAAGGTGGAAACCTAAGCCGAAGGGATGGATTTAGCTAGTTGGGTACGGGCCAGGCCTAACGCTTGGGCCCGAGGCATGTACTGTGCGGCTCTGAGCTGGTTCGCCAATAGGCGCTCCTTCAGAGCCGGGCAGTTTGAGTTAGAGGCAGAGTGCTCACCCAGGCAGTTAGGGCAAGAACGCCGCACAGCCTTGCATTGGGCGCCCGTGTGACCGGAGACGCCGCAAGAAGGACAAACAGCAACCGACCTACAATGCTTTCTGGTGTAGCCATACCTCTGGCACTGGTGGCAGCGGTGGACGTCCGCGACGTACGGACGCACCGAAAACTCCCTACTATTTATCAACAGCGTGGGCGGTAAGACAGGGGCGTCCACGGTGACCTTGACCGAAGTCGACGGAGAACCGTCAGAGCGATTTAGGCGGCGAAAGCCCCTCACAGCACAATCCCGCACCGCGCCGTTGGTCCCAACAGATCCCTGAAAAGTGGCCAAGACATCCGCGTCAGACACGAATGTGGGGACACCCTGAATAACTCCCTCCACTACAGGGATAGGAACCGAGCAAGTCACACCGTACCGGCCCAAGACCGAAAGACCGACCAGCCTCGACTGCTGGCCGCGCGAGTATGAGGCGCCATTTTTAAATTAAATCATTATTGTCATTATATCTATAGAACATACATTTTACCTGTATAAAAGATATTGTATACTTATAAACTGAATTCTATGTCTATAAAATACATTCAATAGCAATACAAAACTTTTTATAGCTAAAAACAACATTTTTATAACTACAGACTACATTTTACAATATACAAGAGAAATCATACGCGATCATCACGCCGTTTGTAAATATTATTCCGAAAAACTATTTTATCTCTAAACACTTCATTTTATCTCTAAACACTACCTTTTATACATAATCAATTCATTTTATAGGCACACAATTCATTTTATAACAACACAGAGCTTTTATATCTATAAAGTAAATGTTATAATATATACAATGCATTTTACCTGTGGAATGCATTTGGAGCATTATTTTACATTCGGCGCATGACATTAATTTTATACTGACTTTCGAATTGCTGATCCCAGGGAAGCTACTCCATCCTCGTGTAGACTACTTGTAAACTTCTAAGCGACTCAACATGGTAAAGACCATTAAAATCTACTACAAAAAATGGCAAGGACCATACTAGTGTACTATATAAATTGGCGAGGACCATACTAGTGAAATGCTGATAAAACATCATCGACATCATTGTCAGTCTCGACTGTTCCAATTATTTTTGGTCGTCTTGAAAAACTATCGATAAGCAAGAAGGCAAACCAGCTTTCATCGTAACTGTTACCTTGGAGATTGTTGACATCGCGGGAAGTCGATATAGGCCTAGCGGGAATTCCCTACACGCGCCGTAGCTATCTAAATTTAGCTTATGCAACATCACTTCCACATTAAAAGGCGAGAGCCCAGCGCATACGTGCAGGAGGGGAGGGGGGGGGGCTTTTTTCGTTGAATTGGTTGAATGTACCTATTAACCAATCGTCCCCTATACGCTTAATGAGTCCGGGGACGTAAATTTTAAATTAAAAAAAATTTAAAAAACGAAAAAAACACCGTCAGCCATCTTTGCGCACCGCATAGCAACTTTGGGTCGCTTAGAACGTTACAAAATAAAAATAATCAAAGGGAGAGAAGCAGTTATACAATGAGAAAGTTAGTATAAAATTATTGTAAGGCGCCGACTGGAAAATAATTGTCGCGAATGCATTCTACAGGTACAATTCATTGTACGTGTTATAAAATGTATTCTATAGATATAAGTGCCCGTTGTTGCTATAAAATGAAATGTTTACAGATAAAAGGAAGATTTAGAGATCGTGTTTGCTACAAAATGACTTGTTTATAGATACAATGACTTGTTTATAGGTAAAATGAATTGGTTACTTATAAAATGTTTTGTTTATAGATAACATTGATTGATTGATTGATTGATTGTTGCTTTAGGTCCAGCGGACTCTTCCGAGCCAAATCAGGACCGGACAACCCCTGATCCGCATAAAAGATCTGCTGAAACAACCCTAGTGGGAAAATTGAATGCCCTCCACCGGCCAGTCACTTTACAATAAAGACATCCCACGCAGGGGACGGCTGAGGCTTTACCCCAACTACTCGAACCCCCGGTTACAAAAACAAAATAGAATAAAAACATCATTATAAATTATCAACAAAACATATACATATAAAATGCCTATATTGCTAAATAATAACATCATAGGAAGCCCTAGTGACCACCCGGCAGAAAGCGTCCAACACTCCCAAGCTGATCCAACAGACCTCATACACAAACAAGGAGCCTTGTCCAGGAAGAGTTTTCAAGAAAAAAGGTAGGTCATTGATCTAGCGAAGAAGAAGATAGTATAGCAGAGTGATAGGACAGAGCAGGAATGGGAAAGAGTAAATGAGGAAGACAGCGACAGTGGGAATTTAAAGCACTAAATTTCCAGAAAGTGGGGATACTATTTATACTGAAACCCCCGGCACCCCAACGGGGGTACTGTTGCCACAGTGAATTGGTCATGACTACAAAGTCAAGACAGGTTTTCAACTGGAGCTTTCACTTTTCCCTTTATAGGTTAGAACAATCTACAATGGCAAGATTGCTCATGACCCCAAGGGGTATAGATAAAATGAATTGGTTACTTATAACATGTTTTGTTTATAAATAAAATAGTTTTTTTGTGTTTAATATTTACAAACGGCGTGACGATTCGTGTATGATCTCTTGTATATCGTAAAATGTAGTCTGTAGCTATAAAAATGTTGCTTTATAGCTATAAAAAGTGTTGTATTGCTATAGAATGTATTTTATAGGTATATAATTCATTTTATAATTATACCATATCTTTTATACAGGTAAAATTTATGTTCTATAGATATAATGACAATAACCATTTAATTTACAAATGGCGCTTCATACGCGAGACACAGCTCACCAAGCATCCAGTAGCAAGCTTGCCGAACTCGCTCTACGGGACCGACGGCAGTGCGAAGCAGCTGGACTAGCCGCCAGGCGAGTGACCTGAGTTGTTCAGAGTCAAATTTCTCAGAGAACCTGACCGCCACAGGAAACCGACAAAGACTGTGGTTCGGCAAGGGAGGAGGGAGCAAAGGGACCCTGTTTCGAGGCCTCCGCTTACCGGTCACAGCCGTCCAAGCGGGCTCACATGGGACGGTTCTGTTCTGGATTAAATTTACGTCCCCAAACACCAAAGCATATAGGGGACGATACGGGACGGGCGCACGGGACGGGTAAATTAAAGTCCCGCGTCACAATCGCGAATATGTGGCCTACGGGACGGTTCGTTCGTTCGTTTCATAGATTAACGTCCCCGGACACATAAGCGTATAGGGGACGATGCCTTGCTACGGGACGGGCGAAGAACGGGCGTTGTTTGTAGATTATAGTCACACGACACTTTCGCATATAGGTGACTACTGGACCGATTTATACTGACACCAGCGGGCCAGTTGTTGGTAAAGGGGAAAATAATATGATCACACGTTGACCAATCCGGGATTCGAACCAGCGACCTTTCGGTTACTAGCAAGACGCTCTTACCAACTGAGCTACCCGGCCCCACTCGAAGAACGGTTAGTTAGTTAGTTAAATAGATTAACGTCCCCGGACACATAAGCGTATAGGGGACGATATTGTGCCTTGAAGAACGGTTGTTCGTTGGGTAAAATTAACCTCCCCCAACACCTTGTGGCATATTGGGGACGAAGGTGAAGAACGGGCGAAGAAGACCTGCTTTTATAATGGACTACCAGCCGTATCGAAAACAATGTTACGCGTGCTGCTAGCGGTACAGGATTTTGCCTCTCTCTGCTAGTTGCTAATCTTTATTTTAAACATAATGCGTGAAAAACTAACGAATTATATACAAATTATATATCAGCGGAAATGCAGCCTTTCTACTATTATATTTATTTTTATTTAAATTATATATCAGCGGAAATGCAGCCTTTCTACTATTATATTTATTTTTATTTATTTTATTGATTTAATCACTTTTTATATAGCGCTTTCCCAACTCAAGAGCCGCTCAAAGTGCTGGCCGATACAGGATCTAACTCAAACCGCCTGAGACGCCCACCCGCAGCCTTTGGGCGCATGGTCTGACGCCCAGACAACTGAGCACTATCCTGGGCAGCCAGGGATGGGGGAGAAGGACCTAGGTGCATGCTGAGTAGGTTTTTATCACCGGCACTCACCCGTCTAGGACATGAGCGTCAGGATCTTTATAGTTCGTTATGATAGAATGTATGCAACACACAGACTAGACCTCGGTTTATACTCTCATCCGATGGAGTAGGAAACGGGAGTAAAGTGTCTTTCCCAGGGACACAACACAATGGCCTGGCCAGGGCCCGAACCCGGGACCTTCAGATCCGCAAGCCAAAGCTCTACCATTACATGTAGACCACCGTGCCTAAACAACTGATATGACAATATCGGACCTATCGGCTGCGAAATAAAAATAATAGGCGATTCAAGAGGGAGCTGGTTGTTAGTTTTAAGAGTGTCACGACTCTAAACTCAGAATAACTCTTTAATTCAATACAATTATAAATAATAATAACGATGAGAAAAAAAAAAAAGAACAACGTCTCCTCTTTCCAACAATATATAGTACTAGTGGTTTTAGTACCCTGGCAAGCCAGGGTACACATGATGCTGTTTAAGATGTAGACAGAGAGAACTTTTGTCTGCGAGTTTCATTTGGACGATGATACCTCCCCATATCCCCCTTGATACCTCACCATACCCCCCCTGATATCTCCCCGCCCCCCCCCCCATGATGCCTCATCATACCCCCTTGATACCTCCCCGAACCCACTTGATACCTCCCCATACCCCCTTGATACCTTCCATACCCCCTTGTTTCCTACCTGTACCCTCCTTGATACTTCCCCGTTGATCGTTTCGCAGGTATGGATGAAAGGAATCGACCATCACCATACCCGCTTATATATACCCGTATCCCCGTTATGCCTACCCATGCCCCTTTAAACCTACCCGTAGCCCCCTTTTACCTACACGTACCACCCCATCCCGATCCTTGGTAGTAATAATAATAATAATAATAACACTATGTAACAAATTTTCACTTTTGTTCTGTTCCTGGGTTGAAAGTGTGTTTTCCTATCCCGTTAGGTCTAGAACAGAAAGGAAATCGCTGTTATTCCAGAAAAACTTTGCTTCTGTGCCCGGGACAATGAAATTTGGAAAATCGCGTGTGTTCGAGAAAATTATCGATTTGCTTTCAATGCCGAGCTTCCTCCCTGAACTGCTAGAGTTGTCCACATGTTTCTACAATTCTCCTGAACACTCTAGAACGTTCAAGAAACTTCCAGAACTTTCGAGAAACTCTCAGAACTTTCTAGAACGTTCTTGAACGTTCCAAAAGTAGCTGTACAAGTATAAAAGCACACGACCACTGTGTCCTTGAGTGTCTGGCCCTGGAGCCTGACTTCTCCGCGGTTAGGATTGCCTGCCGCGACGTGCATCTGGACTCCATGGCCGATCTGGTAGCCTACTCCTTGTCGACTAACTTTGGACTGCTGTTCATGACCGCGGTGTGCACCTACCGCTCACGAGTGTCTGTACACCTTTAGACCCAACCGCCTGGCCGGTTCTCTCCCCGGAACTCGTCTTGGGTTCCTTTGTCTTACAACTACTAATGATGACTATCCCCACTCAGTTACCTGTTTGTAACCTATTACCCCACCTGGCCCATGGGCCTTGGGTTCGACTCTACCTTCTTGGGTCCTGGGTATGCTCTACTTAAGTGACATGTTCCCACTCAGCTACTACTACACGGATTGTACCCTCAGCTGACCCATTGGGTCCTGGGTATTACTACCACATACTGACTTATACCGCTCAGCTACCTTGCTCTCATACCACATGGCTCATACCTCCAGTCGACCCCATGGGTTCTGGGTATCCGTTTCCATGACTGACCACTCCCCTCACATGACTCATACCTTCAGTTGATCCTTTTGTCCTGGGTATTAGATACCACTACTGACATTTCTCACCACATGACTTATACCTCAGTTGATCCCTTGGATCCTGGGTATTCGTTTTCATGATTGACATCCCATACCACATGGCTCATACCTTCAGTCGACCCCACGGGGCCTAGGTATCCGTTTCCATGACTGACCATCCCCTCCACATGACCCATACCTTCAGTCGACCCCACGGGGCCTGGGTATCCGTTTCCATGATTGACCATCCCCTCCACATGACTCATACCTTCAGTTGACCCCTGTGTCCTGGGTATCCGTTTTCATGAATCATTTCCCTATCTCACTGTACCATTTTTTCCCCTCCTTGTTTTATGGGTCCATTCTTGATTGTTTATAGCTTTTACCCGGCCCTCCTCGACTTTTAATGTGGTCCTGAAGGATTTTTATCTACTTAGGTACGTTCCCCTCCCCCCGCCCTCCTGGTCACTGCTAGGCCCTCCACCCTTCCCCCTCTGTGCTTGCCCTCCCTTGGCCTTGGCGGCCTCCCTGGCACCCCGGTCCTACCCCTGCCGCCGTTCGTTCGTACTCCTTCCCCTCATGCCTGCCATTGATCCATCTCCGTCTTTTTCCGGACGTCGTAGCAGCGTCCCGCACTCCCTCTTCATATGACCTCTTACTGCAGCACGACCTCTTATATCAATGGACATCATAATACCAAAGTCTCCTATACGCATACTGTGTTGGGGACTATAACTGTATAAACTGAACTGAGAGAGTGATTCACAGTACAATCGTAAATCTAGAAAATCTACACATTTCTGAACCTTGTTGAGTGGTTTCCGACTGTGTTTGTCTATTCCTTGTGCAATTTTTGTTTTTACCTGATCATAATGACGAAAAAAAAAAAATCGTTCTATTTTCACAAAAACTAGTTTTCTTCGTGCTGTTGTCGTGTAAGCAAAGTTTGTGCTTAATGAAGTCATTTTTTCACGTACTTTAGACATAAGCAATTGAAATATAACACTTAGAAGCCAGGAACAAAAATTGTGTTACATAGTGTAATAATAATAATGATAATAATAATAATAAAAATAATAATAATAATAATAATAATAATAATAATAATAATAATAATAATAATAATAATAATGAATATAGAATAATACAAATAGAAATCAGAAAAAACACCAAGGTTTTAAAATAAAATTTGATATAAGATATTATAATTGTTATTATAATAATAATAATTATTATTATTAGTTTATAAGTAATAATAATAATAATAATAATAATAATAATAATAATAATAATAATAATATTGAATATAGAATAATACAAATCATAAAAAAACACCAAGGTTTGATTGATTGATTGATTGTTGCTTTAGGTCCAGCGGACTCTTCCGAGCCAAATCAGGACCGGAACACCAAGGTTTTAAAAGAAAATTTGATATAAGATATAATAATAATAATAATAATAATAATAATAATAATAATAATAATAATAATAATAATAATAATAATAATAAATTAAAGGTAAAAAGTCTAAATTTTAAAAAAAATATCCATATTGTAGAGATAGCAATAATGAGACTTGAGCGCCAAAGCTCAAAGAGTTTCTAAAGGAGGCCTTTTATTGCAATATAATGGCTGTTTTCTGAGCTTTTAAAAAGCGCTCCAAAACACTCTGGGAATCCGCAATTTGCTAAATATAATATATATTCGTAGTCTTGCGTCTTTGGTTAAAACAAAAAAAATTACAACCCTTCTACATTATGGTTGTATAACATTACACATTAATATCTGCTGGAATGATCTTTTGGTTAACAAGATAGTCCCGAGTAAATAACGATAATGAAAAGATACCAACCAGTTTACCAGCATCTGAAAGATCCATTTTCCCCAATTCAATAGGTTTCATTTTTAAAAGAGATTTTGCAATCATAGCATAAGCTGTATTTAAGCCCACTAAGACAACACTATGGTATCCAAGATTTACAATTGTTTGTTCATATGGTACACTCATTTTTATATATAATAAAAAAATAATAATAAATTATTACTGCATTGAAAACACATCTAATGATGGCTTCAATGATGGAGATGATTCAATTTCTTTTTCTACAAGTGGTTTTGGGGGTTTCTGTTTATTTTTTCCTTGGCGGTATTTATATATTATGTACCCACTTGCACCCACTACACCGGCTATACATAAATAATATATGTTATTTGAAGATTGTACTGGTTGTACTGGTTGTATTGGCTGTATTGGTTCTTCTTTGTTTGTTGTTAATGTTTGTTGCGTTATTGCTTCTTCTTTTGGTGATTCCTTTTCTCTTAATATGTTTGCTTTTGTTTGTTTGTTCCATCTATGTAACTTATTAAATTCTGCTAACTTCTTTCCAGCTGCAATTCTTCCTAGGCTCTTTTGTTTAGTGACTGTCACTGGGTTCTGTTGATTCTCCGAATTCTTCACCTCCGTCTCCTTCTCCATCTCTGGATTGGAAGAGTCCATTTTTAATAGCAGAGAAATTTATGTGTTGAAAAGTAATTAGCCCGGCTGAAAATGGGGTCAACAAGCTTCCAAACTTATAATACAAATTTCTTGATGCCTCACTAATCCCATTAACAATAACTGGATCTTTAATCAAATCATCAAATAAATCATTCTCACAATCTAAAGTAACAAAGGTCGACACGGCTTTGGTATATAATTTCACAATCGAACGCCCTAAACTCTTAACCATTAAAGCGCCGAGAACTTTATCATATTTATTATGTAATATAATGATCTCTTCAGGCCTCAGTCTTTGTACTTGTTCAGGTGTTAAGTCAACACCAAGATAATACTTTGACTTTCCGGAAGCTACTTATGCAACCAGCCTGTCTTTTTTCTCGTTGTCAACACCTGTACCTGTGACATTAATAGCTTCTTGCATTAACAAGTCATCACAATTCATTTTAAATACAAATAAAATAAAAAAACTAAATAAAAAAATGGCTGGTGCTGCAATGGTGCTCGGTTCTGCTGCTGTCAACGCCTTAGCCTTTTCAGGATCAAATTATTTGTTTTCAAAACTGGACAGTAAAGAAGAATCAAAACGGCATAACTTAGCAATGGAAAAATTACAACAAGATCAGGCCGAATACGAGAAAAACAGACTAATGCAGCTTGATTTTGTTAATAAAATATTGAAAGAAGAAGGTCATGCTGATAAAACATTCGAAGACGTTGATGAAGCTTTGCACCAATATTATTTATTCACTGGCACAACACTACCTTCATTAAAGCAGCCAGTGTTATCTGATTACTACACACCTAACATTGCATCTACAATGTCAGAAACCGGAGAATTAATTTTAATTGTGTTTGGAATAACAGTAGTTTATTACCTCGTTAAACAAAAATATAAATCTAAATAAAATATGACTTCACGTTTGTCTAGATTATATTATTCTCAATCCGGATATTGGAAAGGGATGACGGCAGTAAATAAACTAGTACAAAAGACTGGCTTGTCAGAAAACGTAGTTAAACAATGGTTATCGAAGCAAGCTGTATGGCAAATCTATCTTCCACCCCCGAAGAAAATAATAAGACCAAAATTTGAAAACTCCAGACCAAATGACATGCATCAAATAGATTTGTTATATCTTCCCCATGACAAAATACATAGAAAGAAATACAGGTATGCCCTTACTGTTATTGATATAGCTACCCGGTTTAAGGACGCTCATGCTCTTAGGACTAAAAATTCTGCTGAGGTCGCTCAAGCCTTAAATGCGATTTATTCAAGAGGGCCTCTAAGGTTCCCTAGACTTATTCAATGCGATGAAGGGTCTGAATTCAAAGGAGCTGTTAACCAGCTTTTGTTAAAACATAATGTAACTGTTAGAAGAGGAGTTGTTGGATTGCACAGATCGCAGGGTAGTGTAGAAAACTTTAATCGGCAACTGGCAGAAAGGTTATTCACGTATCAGTATTCAAAGGAGTTGTTTACTGAAACCACTAATACAGAATGGGTTATTAGGCTGCCTCGAGTTGTAAGGGAAATGAATTCAGAACCAACCAGAGTTACAGGATTAAAACCAGTTGAGGCTATTAAAAAGAAACAGATTGTTGTTACTGTTTCAAAGCCTGGTCAGCCGGATCTAACTTTGATGAACAAAACTGTTAGATACCTTTATCAGCCTGGAGAAGTTGCTAATGACACTAGAAGACGAGATACAGACCCAATTTGGTCATTAAGCGTTTATAAAGTTGACAGAGCATTATCTACTGATCCGCCCGTATATTATTTAAGACCGAGAAGCGATCGTAGAACACCACAAAGAAATTTTGTAAAAGAAGAACTTCAGATTGTTCCACCAGACACAGAGCCATTAAGATTTTCTAATTAAGAAAATGTATAATAAAACCCTTTTACTACCATATACATTTTACTTCGAAAGATTGTGGGAAAATTTTATTTGTAAGATCCGCAAGGTTCAACTTTAAGTGAATTATAAAAGAACTTTAACTGAATTATAAAAGAACTTCCCTTCAACCTTTTTTTGACTTACCATTAGTTTACATGGAAACTAGTGACTTACATCTAACTTAATTAAGTCGACTTTTAAAAGAACTTATAACTTACAATAATTAAATTATAAAAAAAACTTACTTACTTACATAAGTATTTTATAGCCAGTTGGTTGGTCAGTTTTTAATAATAGTTTAAAATGTCTGCCTTTCTTTAGTTGCTCTTTTAATTTAATTCTTTCCTCTTTTGATTCAATTACGTCATTTTCTTTTAAACAGTTATCAAAGCTGTCACGGTCTTTACAATAAAACAGGCAAACAAATTTCACTTGTTCTCTAAAATCCTTTAAAATCGAGTTATACTTCTGCGTGATTAGCCACACATTTATTCCCACATGACGCCCACTGAAAGCTAGCTTGCTCAATACGTTCCGTTTTAATACAATATCTTTTTCTGCACTGCAATCATCGATTAGAAAAAGAATATTACCTTCATTTTCAAACAAGTTATAAAAGTAACTTAAATGTTCATTCAGTTTACCTCTAGGATTAACAACAAAGATATTTTCATCTGTCCATATAAATGACCTTTCTAAGTACGTTTTATTATATTGAACAGTGGGACAAAAAATTACTATATAATCAAAGTGGCCTGCGTAATATTTTTCTAACAAATCCAGAACAAAGACGGTCTTTCCGCATGACGTCATGCCAACGATCATTCCGCAATGAGGATCATGAGGTAACAAGGACGCCATTTTTAATATACTAAATCTTTTAATCTTCCATTTTCAATGTTTAGCTGAGCATCCATAATTATATACATGTATACTGTAACTGATTCTGACCTAGCACTTGCTTCCCTATGCAATACAATGGTTATACCATCTGTTCCGTTTTCAATTCTTCTTCCAGATCCATGAAGTTCATTGGTGGGTATGGTTCGAAAGTCTAACCACAACGCAAATTTATTCACCAGATAATCTTGCAGTCTTGTGTCATGTAAATGAAGATCCTTTGAAATCAAATCCACAGTGTCAGTCCGTAATCTACCTCCACCCAAGATTTTCCTAATCTCATCAAACTGTTGAAACCCCATCATTCCATTAGCGAATAATTGATTAGGCTTACCTTCAATCACAACAGACGCTTTTGAAATATTAGGATTGATAAAATTCTCGCTGTCGCGATTATAATTAGATTCTTTCACAAACAACAACAGTACACCTTTAAAACTTCGAGCAGGTGAATTTATGTTGATGGTCCAGAGTGCATCTAATAAATCTTTATTAAATTGTCTGTAGCGAACGATTCTATCATAATAAATTGCTAGTTTGTCATATTGGCCCCTGATCATCCTACTGAGTTCAGCGTGAGTGACCACTTCATATTCAAGCGCGATTTCAGTAATTGTATAGCTAGCATCATTGTCAGAGCTAATTACTACTTGAGAATAATCATTGAAAATAATTTCGTAAGACAGCCTATCATTAAATGAACTTTGATGAAATGGCAGATGACTGTGTAGCAGTTCAAAATCGAGTGGAAAATAAAACCTGTTTTTGTATACAGCAGCTAATGCATTTTCACCTTTGTTAGAAGTGACAGCATCGCCAGCTTTGATTCGAAGTTTTGCCACATTGGCGGCTTGAATCCCCTGACCAACTAAATCTTCCCTTTCATATTTACTCAACCACAGATCTGTGTAACAAAACAAAACACCGGCATCATCGATACTTTGGATTTCTCGCCCATCAAGTTTAATAACCATTCTTTTAATTATAGCTCTACCTAGATTGTTGACTATGGTTCTGTTAGGATCTTCATCAGAATTTAGACTAATTTTAAATCCCAATTTAGGACTGCCTGGAACTATTACATCATCAGGACCTAAATTTGGAAATCTTATGGTTAGTAGCTGATTAGGCTCTATGCTGCTTGGATTGTTTGTAATAATTATTGTGCTTTTCTCACCTTTGATGCCTAAAGGCGTCCTCAATCGGCGTGCAGGGTCTAACAAGTTTCCGTAGCTTTGCATTTTTAATACGATAAAATAAAAATTATATTTAAAATGGCAGAAGGCGGTGAAGCTCCGGATGAAGTGTTTAAACCTGATTTACCTAATGAAGACCATGACGTCACACTGCTTTCAATGGTAGGAGATGACATGAGCCAAACAAGACCAAGTATAGGAGAAGAATTACGTCAAGTAACTGAAACCCAAAAAGCCAGAAAAATCAATAAATTTTACAATTACATCGGGCGCGAGTTACCGGACTATGTTAGTCCCAGTGACTTCGAAATAGACAAAAATAATCACTTGTTTATAAACACTATTGTATCCGGTAAAAAAGTGAGAGTACAGTTAACTATGTCAAAGAATCCTGACACATTTTATGCGTGGTCTACTTTGAAAACTAAACTCCCAGTGACTGTAATACGATCATTGGGGCTTTCCGATAACAGAACATTGCAATATCGCCAAGCAGTAGCTTCACTTCAACGAATAGATGCATCGTTACCACATTCAGAAATAGAACTACAAGACTTAACTGACTTAACTAGTTCTGCATTAAAAGTCAATACAGAATTAACAACCTTACAAACAAATGAGGACACCAATATTGATCAGGTTATGGAAACTATCAATGACCCACCATTATTGCCACTGCGTGAACTTCAAGGCTTAGATAAAGCTTTACAATCTGTGAGAGGGGAGACAATGATGAATTTAGCCAAGCTCGGTGAGCTCGACAAACATATAGAAAAACAAAAAATAAACTAGCAGAAGCTGATGACGCGAACTTAAGCATTGAGGTAAAACAGATGATCCAAAAGAGGCTCGCAGACCTTTACACAGAACGCGCAGCAAGGCTAGAAGCCTTATCCATAAACAGAGAAAAATTAATAACTAATTTCGCCAGAATAAAAGAAACGGTGCATAAAATTTTACACGAAGACACTACACTTGCAGAAAGAATTCAAACACTGTTCAGAGAGCAAGGTGTTACAATATTTAGCATTCTTACAGCTGTTGGGATGACAATAAGCACACTAGTCTTAGCACTGACTAGAACCGTAGGCATCAGTGCCGGTGGACCTGGCGTACCTGGTGGACCTGGTGGTAGTCCGGTTAAAGAATGGATTAAGAGAACATTACAAAGCATAGCTAACTTATTGAAATGCCTAGGTGACAAACTTGTAGACGCACTTCCAGGAATATTAGGTTCTGTATTTTCATGGATATTTAATACTGCTTCTAAAGTTGTGGTTTGGGCGTCTGAACATCTGTGGTCTTTGTTTATAATAATATTACTCTGGCTACTTAAAATAGTAAATCCCAATTAACACAGCAAGCAATAAACCCCCTGTAAGCGCTAGACGCGAAACCCCATGATCAATTACCGGCAGGCCTGGCAGGTCCGGCAAGCTTGGTGGGCTTGGCAAGCTTGGTAGGCTTGGCAGGCTCGGAAGTGGTAGCGAACTTAAAGGTTCATTATTAGGCCTAGCAGTAAATACCGTATTTGCTGTATTCACTGTATTCACTGTGTTCACTGTATTTATTGTAGGATTGTAGCCTATATGAAACTGAGGGTCGGCAATCACTATATTGTTATTGTAGTTTGATATAGTTCCTATTCTAAGCTGAAGGTCTGAAGGCAACATATACAGTCCTAAACCTATTACGTAATCTACTTTCGATCTAGCATACTTTAAAGTGTCCTGATATCTTTTAATACTCGCGGGCAAATCTACTGCCGAATTAAAAGAATCTTCAATGTTGGCTAAAAACTGCTTTTGTGCATCGAAGCTAGTTCCCTCCCCAATGATATTACTTCGTGTTTCTGCTTGAGACCCCAGAATGCACCACGCATACGTGCGAATAGATTCATTCAGCCTTTCCACCCCACTTTGGGTAAATCCGTTTGATGTGTCCAATATAAAAGTGCTGTATGCTGTACTTTGTTTTTGTCTGATATACTGTAAAGGAACCTGGCTGTTGTGGTTAAATGATGTAAATCCAGGTACGTAAGGCCCCGTGTATAAATTACCTACAGCGTATCTAAATAAAGTTCCCATCCCATGATTGAGATCTAGTTTTTGTCTGAAGTCTGTTTTAGTATCAATTCCGAATTCATTGCACAACCTTTGATACGCTTTCTTGTCAAAGCCGTTTTTAAAGGGATTAAAGTTTTTGTCAGTAGGTAACGGAGCCTGAAGTTCAGACAACACCCGTCTCACTTGATAATACAAATGGAACAGATAAATAGACTTCAACATAGGATCTGGGTGATTAAGGTGATGAACGTAAGAAACTCCGCAACCAGTTGTAGCGCATGACACAGCAAAATTAATTTGATTCTGAAAGAACTGCATACCCCCGTTGTTTAGCCATTGGTTAGCTAAAAAGTCGCTCGTAATGTCTGGGTTGAGGTAACGATTAAAAATATTATGGGGGATAGTATCAAAATGGACGTTGGCTGCCACAGCTATTGTCAGCTTGGTTAGGTCGACTGCTTTTTCGTAATAATAAGGCCCTGTAGTATACTTTGCAGCTTTGTTATATTTATAAGGCGCATACATTTTTATTATATTAAAAATATGTTTGTAACTTTCGAATCTGTAAAATCAGGTGTGCCCATTGAACTTTAGCATCCTATTGACAACAAAAACAGGGACCTTAACGTAATCCTTCACGAAATATTCTACACGGTTAAATGGTTAAATATTAGTCATGATCTAAACAACAACTGGATAATGATTAATAAAAAAGGCACTTTATTCATGCCGGCTATTATGACTTCTGCAGACTTACTGAAGAATTGTTTAAACCTCATTCGATTGTAGCAAAAATGAACCCTGCAAACTTGATAGTAACTTTAACTTTCCATAAAACCCAGCATAAAGACATTACCAGCATTACACTTGCGCCAAAGCTGGCAGAAATATTAAGTTTCCGTGGCAATGAATTATCTTTATCTGACAGCTCCAGCACTGTCGGCAGTTCTATAAGATTTATTGGATCAAACCCTATGAATTTGTTAATTAATAATAGATTGTTTGTGTACCTTCATCAACTGAAGACATCGGAAAACTTAGTAAACGGAACTCCTAGTACATTGCTAAGGATAATCTCAACTCAGAGAGAATCTTACTGCGATCCAGTTTCATTAAAATTTCTACCTCAAAAACGCCACTTAAGTCAGGACTATCATACTAGTTTATGCTTCCAAATAACTAACCAAAACAACGAAATTGTAGACTTTGAAGATCTTACAATTATTCTTGAGATAAAATAAAGTTTAATTTAAAAATACAATGTCAATCGGCCCCCAAATTCCAGTAACCTGTCCTACCATTGAACTGAAAGACTTAGCAGACACAATCGACTTTGATGCTAGTGCTAATGTTGGGTCTATTTACGGTTTCGAATTTACGCAAAATGGATATTATAAACGAGCGCTAGTGCCTGTAGTGCCGACAGTACCTGAAGTGCCGCCAGTGCCGCCGCCAGAAAAACCGTCTATCGATCAGCTAAAGGACTTTAATGCTGGTAAAGTAGATCCCGATTTTAAGTATGCTATTACTAAACGAGAAAATATCTGGTCTTTAACACCTATAGACACAGAATTAGATTGGCTTATTAAATTCAAGTGCGAAAGCCCTTACACTTTTATGGGACCAGACAATAAATTTAAGAAAATTATTAACGCCGGGCCTATGTTAGTTAGTCTAGTGCCAGATGAAACTAATCGAGAAAACGTACAAATCAAAGCCTACAAAAAAAGCAACTATGTTTTACATAAGCGTGATGCAGCCGGGAAAAATGTTAGAGTTGTTCTGCAGCCTCCTTTACAGCTAGGTAGCGCAGCTATGATAGTACTGGACATAATTGCTCACAGGCCTACTCAGAGAAATGTTAATGTAATTCCGCAAGTGTCTCTAAGTTGGGCTGATTTAGATGAGGATCCCAGACGAGTTACAGTATTTATGAAAAAAAGAGAAAATGAAAATCAGTATTCCGTATTTACATCATCACCCAAGATAACTTTTGTTCCTGTTCCAAATCCTATTGACAGAATAGCGCAAATTAGCCTAGACAACGTAGATCTGTTAGCATTTTATTTCAGTGATCAGATATTTTCTGATAGTCAAATAGAATATTTTGCTAATAAACTAAAATCAAGTTAATTAATAAAAAGCCTTTTTTTCACACTAAAAATATGACGACAAAATTGTATCCTGCTATAGTGGAAGAAGTAGGCCTAGTGGATGAACAACCAATGCAACCCAGTGCTCCAACATTAGACGTAAGTGCCGTTCAAACGTTCAGGCTGGAAGAAATAAGAAAAGTTAGGACTCAAATTGAATCAGATATTCAAAAGTACTCTAGATGCAGACGAAGGTATTCCGGCGCTTATAGCGGAATAAATTACGTGTCTACTGGTCTAAATGTTATTAATGCAGCGGAAGCTGCTATCAGCGTGGGATTATTGGTGACTGGAATTGGTATACTAATTAGTATTGGATTAGGGGTTGCTGCCGGATTATCTTCAGTGATGTCAGTTCTACTTGGTGTAATTAATACTAAAGTATCTAAGAAATTAGAAAAACACGACCTCATTTCTAGCCTGGCGATAGCTAAACTTACTAGCATGAACTTAATAATTTCAAAAGCTCTAGAAGACACTCAGATTACAGACCAAGAGTTTGTAATTATCCAGCGAGATTTTGAAGAATATAAAAAGTTGAAGCACGACATACAATCTAAATCTAGGTCTGCACCTGTTAATGTTGAAGAAATTAAAAAAAAAATAATAGAAGAAGGGAGACTACTGGGACGGAAGGAGCAGCTAGATGCTTTGAAGAAAAAGCTTGGCGCTTCAGAATAAATACAGTTAACATTTACTCAAGCCTTACAGGCCTTGCTGGCATTCCAGGCCTTACGGGTCCTGCAGGCCTTCCAGGCCTTCCTCCTTACTCATAGTCGTAGTCGTAGTCGTAGTTTCTACCTGTAATTTATAGTGGCCTAGAGCGTATGCGAACTCTTTAGTTACCCTTACCCGCTTTGTGTCATTAGCGCATAATGTTTTTTTTGGTCGTAACTGCAGTGGATAGAACATGGTTTTTAGACTTTATAGTTGTGTTTGGGTATGGTTTAACTTCTTTTCCATCTAAGGCTTCCAAGTAGTTTTCGTGTCTGATATCTCTGTTTTTTATTGCAGCTTTTTGGGTGCCTTTTGCTTTTGAAGATTCTCCCGATTCGTGTTTAATACTGTACTGCTTAGATCGTAGTCCTGCGTATTCTTCTATTAGTTTCCCGTTCATTTCATCTTTCATCAAACCGATTTTCTTTTGGTTTGTTTTGCTATACAAAGGGTGAGTTTCAGGGTAGTCACTAGTATCGTAATGTTGTAGTTCCGATTCTAAGTCTTTATAAATGTCTTCAGTAGGGATGTCTAGTATAAGGGAGTCTGTGTCTGTGTATAAAACTCTGGCCTCCAGGTATTTAGGTTTAAAGTAATCATAGTAAAATTCGAACATTAGTAATTTAGAAAGGTCAAGAATAGTCATCCCCATAAACACTGGTTTGTCTAGATTAACTTGCGTGGTTTTCATGGTAACAGCATACAGGGAGTCATGAAACTCTTTGTAACCAAGGTATTGAGGTTTAGATGTTAATTTAATTGCTTGATTGGGTGATGTAATTAGCCTGACGTCTTTTCGCTTGTATGGGTTCTCCATAGTTTTACCAAAACAGCTGTTATTCAGCAGCTTAAAGAAATCTTTTTCAAACGTAGATTGCGCTTGTTTTCTGAGCTCTGTGTTTTTATTGATGTACCCGGCCAAGACGCTCGTTTGTTTAAAGTATAAAAACTTGTGAATCGCTGTGCACTTCATGCCGTGTCTGATGTAGAACTGCAGGTTTCTGTAGTGGCAGACGTAATTAGATTTATTATAGAGGTTGGGAATAAGTTTAAGTTGCTTGTCTGTACCATGCATTCTTTCCGGTGCTAATGGGTAATCATTATGTAGGTCGTGTAAAGCATTGGGATACTCTAGGTCAACTTCGACAATAAACCCTATAGTATGATCTTTAGGGTGATTTAAAATACTGTTTAACCAAGTCAAGTTTGCAGGGTTTGGATTAACATGTAATTTGAAATCTGAAACCGGTAAAAGCTCACTCATTGCCCAACCATATAAATTGTTGGCGTCAAAGTACATTATATAATTAGATTTCTGCGAGGGGTCATAGTGCTTCAGGTATTTATTGTTGGCTTTGCAATAATTATGAGCTGCCACGCTTATTCCTCCACGAATGCCCGACTCAATCATTGTCATCATTACCTGGTCAGTTATGAGATCAATTTTAGAACCACTAAGTTTTAAGAAAGCATCCCAACTCATTCCCGGGGAAGAAATGTAATGAGAAGGGTCGAGGGAGTAATGATGTAAACTCGTTTCTCTGTATTTTTCAAACACATCAGCCAACAAACAGACGTCGGCTTTTAAATATATGTCGTGGTAGTCACCAAGGTTTTTACATCCGAGTGCATTCCAGACGTTGTGAGCATGTTGGTAATCGGTATCAGTTATGAAACTTTTATTGAGTGAAGAATAGAAATTTTCTTTAGGGGGTAATTCCAATTCTTCAAACACTTCCCAAGAATCCATGTATGCATAAGGATACACACCTTTCCGAATAAGTGTAACGTCTGGAAAAAAATTGGTAGTGATAGGGTAGCAGGGTAAGTTCTTAGCTAGTGTTTCTAAACTGGAAGACAAATGTTGAAAGCTGTCATAAAACTTTAATTTATTCAGAGTGAAAGTTTTATATTTTTCTTCTGTCTCGGCAATACATGACACTTTGTATGCTTTCGTCACTGCCTGCATGATTAAATGGGAGTCGTAATTTCGAAGATTGTAAATGAAAATAGGGAGAGAGAAATGTTTGATTCCATAGTCTAAGTTGCATTTCTGATGAGCTGCACCTCTAAATGCCTCTGTTATGTGACAATGATCTCTCACTCTTTGGGACTTCGTGTCCTTCAGGTCCTTCGGGTCAAACTCATTATTACAAATGTGGCAATGTGTAGCTGCTTTAAAATTATGGGAGTCAGATTCAGTAAATATCATGGGCGCCGGATTATCTAGCTGCAATAAACACAATTTGTATATTTTGTTCATCTCATCTAAGAACTTCCGAGCTGCGTCAGGCCCTCTGTAAATTACCGGCTCTGTATGTTGTCCGTCGGCTCTAACAACTACATACCCGAAACTGCAGACTTCATGAAGGTGTGTAAGGAATGAATTAGGCGTACAAAATCCTTGTGGGCCTTGGTATTTTAAAATCAATGATTCGAAGTCGGCATAAACTATATAAGGCTGCTTGAATTGTTTGTTGATGTTTTTGAAGTGTACTTGAGAACCCGGCTTTGGTAACACAAGGCGGGTTTGAATATCTGTCATGCTTTTGCATATTTTACTATGCTTGTCAGCTGCTTGGAGATTAGATACTCTGGTTAAACAGCGTCTGCACAAGTATTGTTTGCCGTTATGTTTTGAAGTGTGTCCTAATAATCTAGATATGTTTCGTATCAGAGTATAATGTTGCCTGCTAGGGTCTTGCGGGTCGGTTATTAGTAAAAGATCTACGTGGTGATTGTGGTCTGAAAACGATGGGGCATTAGGAGAGATTCGTAAAGGCATAAGTTTTGATTCAGGATCCCAAACATATACATTGACTGTTATAGGAGAGTTTTGTGATTCAAATTTGTCAATGGCGTCAAGGCTAACAGGGAAATTAATGTCTTTAAGATTTAAGTTCGTTATTTTATCTTTGTATAGCGCCACCCTTTCGGGATGTTCTTTCGACTGAATAGGATATAATTTAGCCAGAACACACCACATAAAACATTTGTCATCGGTGTTCTTAATATTCAATACAGCCTTCTTGTCAAGAATTTCTTTGGGAAGAGGGATGTAAGATTTCCCTTTGATTGGATTATACTTTGCAATGTTCAGTTCTAATGATTCTAAAGTTCCTTCTGCCCACCCAGACCCTTTCATAGTTGCACGCTCTATGCTGTCTTGTAACTGGTTGATCAAGATGTTGTTATAAGCATTGTCTAGGTCTGAAGATTTTAACACTTCAATTTGACTTGAAGAAATCCACACAATCATCGTTTCATCAATACTGCCGGGTTTAATAAAAGTTATTTGAGTGTGAATGCGTATTTTAACAGGGGATTTGAAAGTAAAATTGTTAAGTACAAATTCGTAATTATTATAAACAGATTTAATAACATTTTGACTGTCAAGAATAGGGAGTTGTAAAGTTTGAAAGATGTCTTTAAACAAAGGAGATTGCGAAAGACTTTTTGTGTCCGTCATTTTTATACTGATAACAAAACTTTAAATTAAAAATGTATAATAGTTATTACCTCCCTTTAGGATCATCGCCATTGTTTAACACGCATGTGTGAATGGGGGAGGGGTGGTGGTGATGGGGATGGGTAAGGGGAAAGTGGGTGATGGGGAGGGAGTGTGAGGGGATGGGTGATGGGGGGGGGTGATGGGATGGTGGGTGAGAGGATGGGTATGAGGGGGTGGGGTTTGGGAGTCTGAGGGTGGAGGGAGGGAAAAAGTCTCATGTTTGCTTGTTGCGTTTTGAGTAATTGTTGTGAATGCAATTGGGATGGGGAGTGGAAGTGGGGAGTGATAGTTCAATAGCGGAGTCGCACATTGGCAACCCCTTTGTTGTTGACGAGCGAGGTGAAGACAAGCGTGAACAAGTGTGAGTCATGCAGTGGAGTCTTTGGCTAAAAATAAAAATCGCCTCGTCATGTTTGACCTACAAAAATCACAACGCGTTCCGAAATGACCTGGTTTTTGCCATGCCCTTCTACAGTCTCGCCAGGTTTTGGTCTAGTAATCAATACGTTGATTCCTTTGTTTTTGCTGCCGGTTTTAACCCGTTTCACCCTGGTTTTTCTACAGAATTTATTCTTAGCTCTGCCATTTTGCTCGAAATGCCTCATTTTCTGTCATAAACTTATAATTTTTTTTAGATTTGATTATGAGCTCTCTTAGTGGAATATTTAACCTGTGAAACTTAGGATAGCGACCAAAATAATGAGCTAAGTTGCGCAATTTTCCAGCATAGCTTTGAGAAATTTTTAGGTTTTGTTCTAGATAGTCACCCCACTTTAATTGACGTTGTGCTTTTACTAAATAAAACGCCCTCTCTAACAACAACCCATAATTTATTGAATCACTAACAAAAGCGGCCTGATCATTTTTAAACTTATCTGCTTTATTGGCAAGAATGGAAGTTATTTGTTCATAGCCCAAAGTTTGATCTTGGGCTGCTTGAGAAATATCAGGCATTTCAGTCAGTGGCGGAGCATTGGGTTCAATCAATTTATCTTCAAGAAATTTATCCATGCTTCCCACAGTAAGCGTATTACTATTAGACTCGGTGTTCAAAAATGCCAAACTTTCCTTTGGACGTTTGGGTTTTTCCATATTCGGTTCTGTGGGCAAATTAGAAAAATATTCACTCATCTGGGCATAATAATTTTCGTATTTTTTTAAAGTGATGAGCTCTTGTTCAGAAAAAGATGTCAAAGGTTGAGAGTCTTGCAACATATCTGATTCTTGACTCGTACCTGGCGAGACAGGTTGAACGCTTGAAGAAGCCATTTTACAAACACAGCACTATATTCCACAGAATGATCACAAAATTGTTCACTTCTTTCTTCCTTGACGCTCAGTCAGTTTTTAACAGATTATTATTTCCAGTCGAGGTAACAGTCGAGTAACAGCTTAAAATGTTTGCTGAAGAAGAATTTCCTCAGAGTGTAAAACAGACAGTATACTAAATGTGTCTTCACGTCAGCTAGCATGGAGCAGTAGTGAAGTTTTGCCGGTATGCCGGTAATTGCCCAAGGTCGTTATGGCTGTAACTAATACACACACCCTATGACGTATGCAACACAGTAAACAGAGAATTTTTAATTTAAAAAAAACATATGCATGCGCGTTCGTATGCATGTGTGCGTGTGCATGTGTGTGTGTTTATGCATATGCATGCGTATGCAAACGTGATCGAGTGCATATGAGTGAGCGTACATTCATAATTCTGTTTAGAAGTAACGAACAATTACCGGGAGTGTGGTTGTTGCTATGAGCCAATGACGTGGAGAACAGCATGTAGGTTGAAATCAATACCGTCACGAGGCTTCAATAAAAATATAACCACAGGCAAAGGATTTGCGTTATATAGCTAATAACAGGTAAAGAATTCTGCAGTTGTATAAAAAAAGGAATTTTAATTTAAATTTCATTCAAACTTAAAGACGCAATAAATACGCATATATAAAAATAAAAATTATTAGCAAATGACAGATTTACAGAGTGTTTTGTCATGCATTTATTTGCTATCAAAACAGCCTTATATTGTAATTAAAAAAGGCCTCTAGCGACTCTTTGAACATATGTCGGTCAAATCTCCTTTTTCCTCTCACTATTGTAGTGTAAAAAAAAAATAAAATAAAAACTTTAAAAAAAAATATGACCCGCGTGAGTATCGATCTTGGGTCGCATGAAACCGCAGGCGAAAGATTCACCCACTAAGCTACCAAGGCTTCGTAGAAAAACCATGAGTTTTTTGGTCTATATGGAAAACATGCTGAAACCTCAATTTGATTTTTAATGGAAGCGCGCGGAATGAGGCTATTGCCGTTTGTGGACATTTTGTTTATTTATTTATCTCAGAAACGTTTAAACGTTCGGTAAGGAAATGTCGGCTATAACGATTTGGCTGGTTTTGAGCACACAGCAGGCCGATCAGCAGCGGTCAGCACCTGCCCAGATCAGCGTCCATAGGAGACAAACTTTATAGTAGAGGCGAAGAAGGACTTCCGGCTAAGCAATTTATATATATAGATGGCATGGTGAAGTGATCAAATTTAAATTTATGAAAATTTATATAAATTTATGGGTTTAGACTAGGACGGGCCAGATTAGAAAACGCCTAAAACGTCATACAGCAATACGTCTGGAACCTTCTCACAGCTTCGCCCCTATGTTTCCCTTCCGGTTTGTACATCCCTATAACCCCCCCCCCTCCTCACACACACACACACACCCGTGGGGATGCCGGGGGTTTCAGTATAAATAGTATCCCCACTTTTTGAAAATTTAGTGCTGTAAATTCCCACTGTCACTGTCTTTCTCCTCCGGAAAGCATATCTTAAGTAATAGCACACAGAGACAGACTGAGAGTAAGGCCTACGTATCGCATGGTCAACAATATCTTGTAGCCAACACGGCAATATATTTATTATCTCCCATCATTTACAAGGAAGTTTAGTATAACATGCCAAACTACGAACAATTCCGCTATTCGATAGTCATAGAATCAATCATACATTGAAGTATACATAGGACAAAATATATTGAGGTATAATGAAATTATTCCGCGTGGGGAAAGACCAAATCCAAAATATAATCTGGGAAATCGAGCGTAGGCGATGTCGGGTCATTAGTATATGGGCAGTTCGGCTCACTGTCAAAAAAAAAGACTTTTTTTTTTGGGGGGGGGAGGGGGGGTGAGGGGTGGCGGGGGAGTTAATCTTTTTATTTTTCTTATCCTTTTGACGATTGACAAAACGGTTAAATCAGTTTAAATAGCAGGGAATTGTACATTTCAACCACTCGGCAAGAGTTCGGGCTTATCCTATATTGCAGGGATAAGAAACAATGACATGACTCGTCTACTGCTCATTGTTCTGTGTGTGTGGATCACAGGCGCTTGTACCTTGTCACGCGAGCGCCTATACCTATGACGCGTCTCTCTTCTGGGGTAGCCTCGTAGCTCAGTGGACTAGTCGCCGGCTTCCTAAGCCGAAGGTCGCGGGTTCGATTCCCGCAAGAGCGAACTTATGTGACTTAGGTACGAGACTATTGAGGTCACCGAGGGTTTTCTCCGGGCACTCCAGTTTCCTCCCTTCCTTCAGTGTCCACCTAAAATTTCAAAAATAACAATTCAATTCTAATAGCGATCTCCCTGCCTTTACACCACATGTTTGAGTGATAGATGTGTGCTGTGTGTGTGAGAGAGTGGGACATGGAAGCATGTATGTTGGTACAGATCGCCGAGCGCGCATATATATGCATCCATTATTATTATTATTATTATTATTATTATTATTATTATTATTATTATTATTATTATTATTATTATTATTATTATTATTATTTTTATTATTATTATTATTATTATTATTATTATTATTATTATTATTATTCTCTGGTATCAATAATAAGGTACATGTATATATACCCAGAGAATGGGGACGCGTCAGAGGCATAGGCGCTCAAACGGTCCATAGGCGCTCGTGTGCCATAGGCGCTCGTGTGTTCATGTACAAGCACCTGTGGTGGGGTTATATGGTGATTCGTGCACAATGCTGATCTATATCTATGTGGCTAGGAAGTAAGGAAATTATTTGACCGTGACACAATGTGAAGTGAGGTTTTAAAATGTTCTGTGAAACAGAAAGCATAGTGAAACTTGGGACGACTCACTGAGGAGTGGGGAAAGAGAGAGAGAGAGAGAGAGAGAGAGAGAGAGAGAGAGAGAGACTCAGACTCAGACTCAGAACATTTTATTTACCCAAAGGATTAACATTTTAGGCCGAGGCATAGTCTTCCAACGTGTCCTTTGCATTCTTACACATCCACACGCATTCTGCAAACGACATCGATAAACAGTTAAAAATTATAGAATATATATAACAATTATGCAAAGAGAAAATAGAACAGAAGCTATAGTCATAATCAATTACACAAGCAAAGGAATATATATATATCTATAAAACACACAAAAAACATTGAACCAATACACTAGGCAACATGGTCAATACATCACATATAATTATGTACATTAGTCAGCAACTGAGGTTAGAAAATCTTATGCAGAACCATTCGATTGCGAACAGTTTAAGTGTTCCTTTACTGAGGATTTAAAAGAACTAGCAGTTTTACTGGATTTGACATTCGAGGGAAGAGAGTTCCACATAGAAGGCCCTACAAAACCAAAGCTAGTTTTATACAGGTCTATGCGTGCCGTGGGCAAGAGAAATCTCTGAGAACCATATCGCTCTGGCGCTTTGCGTAATAAATCACGCAAGTAAGTTGGAGCAAGCTCGTTTAGTACCTTGAAGAGAGAGAGAGAGAGACAGACAGACAGAGAGACAGACAGAGAGAGAGAGAGACAGACAGAGAGAGAGACAGAGAGTGAGAGGAAGAAAGAGAGTGAGGGATACTTTGACATTTTATTGAATAAATACAACGGTTCATTTCAAATGGGTAGTGTGGGGGAAGGGCTGAACAGAACAAATTCGAAATCGAAACGAAAATCGTATGTACAGCGTTCCGTCGCGATAGGAGATACCGATCGCGGAAAGTCAATTAAGATTTTCACACATGGCATATATCCATAAGCGTCCACATTTGTCAATGATTGTCTCAACATCATACAGCAAAGACACAATTCAGTCAGTCTGGTGCTGATCTGGATACCGATGGTCTTTTGCTTCCTTTATTTTCGCTGTCGGACAAATTAGTTTGATGGTCAACGTTCTCTGCCCTGTCTGATGTCAGGGTTCTGGCTACTTGTTTAGCTTGGTCAGTTTCAAACTTCAGATCCGCAAATGCTTTCTGCAGAACATTGTTGAAGTCCATCAGTGATTCTTGAATCGAAGTCTGCGATGTTTTTTTTTTGCTGGACTGGTCTGACTGCTGCCTAGGCCCACTGCCAGAAACACGGGTAGTGTTTTGTTTTGAAAGTGTAGCATGGTTCATAGTAGGCCTACGTTCGTTGACTTGTGAAGGACAGGAGCGCGTTTCCCAGCACGTGCGCACGCCGATTGCGTATGCCTGGATGTAAGAAACGGTATGTAACGAGATTGCGTATGGCAACATGGCTTCTCCCGATCAACTCGGCAAAATCATAAAAGTAATTTTATTGATGAGGCGTCAGAAGAGGACAGCATGATTGCCATACCAAGTATCATGACTTCTACGGTGATGGGGCTTTATTTAGCATCCAAACACAGTCCGGAAGACCGTGATCTGACAGCCCACGTGGAAAATTACGTGGAAATAACATTAGGCCTACCGAAATACAACAGAACACAGTTTCGGGAGCATTTCCGAATGAACCGATAGACATTTGAGGTGAGAAGTCGTCTTTTTATAATCTATATAACATGAATTCTATCAATTAATAAAGTAAGTCAGTATGTTCAAAATATCAAACCATTTTTTTGGTGCGAAATTAATATCGAGAGACGGTTATGGTAATGTTTTATGGGAAGCTAGTACTAGCAGGATTTCCGATAAAGTATTTGCGAGTCAAGTTTTTTATTGTCTTAATATTAGAGCGAGTCTAGTGAACAAGCCAGATTAGAAGATTGGTTTCAAATACACATGCAGACTTACCTACTAATGTGGTTGGCACAAAGAAGGACACTGAGTCTGTGGTGCGTGTTTGTGAAGACAACTTGTTTTGATAGTGTATGCAATAGTAGACTTACATGTAGTAGTAAATAGAAGCTTGTGGTAGGCCTCACGGCCTATAGCGCAATTTGACAATAACATATCTAATCGTCCTATTCTTTAAATAGACATACACATTTTGGGTTGCTGCCCAAAAGATTCTTGAACGAGTTAAAGTTGTTTGCAAATTTTACACTAGCTGGGAGAGCTGTACAAATAAAACTTCAACCCATGCTGCCATGCATACTATAGGATTACTTCAATCTAATGTCAACTAAGTATACTATTAACTAGGGTCAGCATTGCCTAATGCAAGAATTTGACCACTAGGTTACAGCTGCCCTAGGTAGTAGAATATAGGTTTTCAAGGCATTAGCCCTGAAGATAAACCATTTTGATGCCAATTACATGATAATGGCATTGATGTCGTTTCAGGATCTCTGCACATGGATTGCACCCCACCTGCCACATGACAAGTCCATCTCACTGGAGAAAAAGATGCTGGCCACTTTGTGGGTTTTGGGAAACCAGGAGAGCTACAGGGGTGTGGCTGATCGGTTTGGCATGTACAAAGGCACATTGCACAAAATTGTTATGCTTGTGTCAGATGTGTTGACTAGCCTAAGAGACGAAATTATAGTATGGCCTTCAGCACAGCAACTGACACGGAATGCTGAGGAATTCAGTGAAAGATGTGAGTTTCCTGGTGTTGTTGGCATTGTAGATGGCACTCATATTACAATCCCAGGCCCATCCGAATTCAGAGACTTATATATCTATAGAACTGAAAACCCAAGTGTGCGTTTACAGGTTGTAATGCCAGACTGCTTTTTACAGACCTTATGACGGGATGGCCAGGATCAGTGCATGATGCTCGTGTGTTTAGAAACTCACCCTTGAAAAGAAAACTGGACAATGGACTACTCCCAGCACATACTTGGAGATTCTGCCTACCCTCTGTCACAATATCTCATTGTGCCATTTCGGGACAATGGACATTTGACCCCTTTAGAAAAGACCTTTAATAAGAAGCATTCATCCACCCGAGTTGAGGTTGAGAGAGCAATAGGGCTCCTCAAAGGGAAGTGGAGACGCATAAAATTCCTAGAAATGGTCTGTGTTAAAGAAATACCTCATGTTATCACTGCTGCATGCGTTCATAATTTTAATATAATGAAGAACGGCACTGATGAGGACGACATTGAAATAAATGTGAATGATGAGCAGTGCAATTCTGATGGTGATGTTTTGACGGGGGTTGGAAAGCGATTAGAAATGTATCAGTTAATGTAACTTTATCTTGTGCATATTGGTTTTGAACTTTGGACACAGTAATACGAGTCATATTGGTTTTGAACTTTGGACACAGTAATACGAGTCATATTGTTTTTGAACTTTGGACACAGTAATACGAGTCATATTGTTTTTGAACTTTGGACACAGTAATACGAGTCATATTGTTTTTGAACTTTGGACACAGTAATACGAGTCATATTGTTTTTGAACTTTGGACACAGTAATACGAGTCATATTGTTTTTGAACTTTGGACACAGTAATACGAGTCATATTGTTTTTGCTGTTCTCCTCATGGTCCAGGTGTGATAAGCTTCAAAACTGTCATTTTAATTGACGTAATTTAAATTTGTGTTCAGAAGCACGCATATGAATGAAGTTTACTATTGGATGTAGTCACAAGGTTGCATGCTAAATAAGGCAGTAAACTATATTGTTTACTTTAACAGTAAACTCATACTGTAAAACCTTTTTGTTTTATATTGGGGGTAATAAAGATTTTTTTACCTCATTGTTGTGTAATTTTTGTTTTGTGCATGCATGTTCGGAGTATGTGTGGAGTATGGTTGCTTTGAATGTCCAAGCTTTGTACACACACACAATCTGTAACCAAAACAAAATCAAATAGTAAATGAATATTTAATTTTCTATGTAAACGCAAATAATAAAACCAAGAAAATGCACCAACCTTTTTTTTTTTTAAATCTCTAACTCAAATGAATGCATAAACAAAGTAACCGTTTGAAAATCAAAATCCTAATGCCTGTAAAACAGAATAAAAGCATAAAACATATTCAAAGAACATTCTTTGCTAAGAAATTGCAATTTTCTCAAAGCAAATTACATATATTAAAATTAACCATATGAAAGAATGACTTGTGTGAAACTACTGTTTATACATGTAAACACAGAGTTTAGTTAAGACTCTGGGAGTCACATAAAAACAAAGGATTTATTATCTAAGTTAAAACTAAGATGGGATACTGTAAAACAAATTCTTTCTTGTGGATAATAAACATGTACCATTCTAGTTTCCATTCTCTTCAAAACAAGAAGTGTCATTCAAATGTATTAGAAGACACACATAGTCATACTCAAAGATGTACATAATTTGATAAATTTTAGCATATAATAGAGGGGTATATCATTGTGTGGCTCAATTTTGCTTCATTTAGACAAGACTGACCCAAACAGCGCCACAAAAAATATTAACCAGTGCAAACATCTGGGAAGTTTTGATTTTGGGGTGGTACACTTCGTTTAGCTGTTGTGGAGATGTAGTGATAAATGCGTTTATAAGAGAATGACCCTATAGTGATGTGGACCTTGAATGCAGAGCAAAACATTGGGTCAGACTATTTGGTCTGTCCAATAAATGTACTCCGGTAAATCTGAATATAGAATAACAATCAAAATACAGTCATTAAAACTTTCACAAACACTGCAAGTGTTGAAAAATTCTGTCCATAAGTAGAAGATTCAAATCAAACACTGTAGCTGTTTGACATTCTATCAATAGGTAAAACCTGTAAATAATAGAGCAGTACAAGAAAATGATGAACTTACAACATTCAATGCTCTCCAGGCAAATACAAAATTGTACATTAAAACAGGGGACACAATCTGCTGTGGAGATATAGTGATAAATGTGTTTATAATAGAATTGACCCTAGTGACTTGGACCTTGAATACAGAACTTGTGGCCAAGTGGGCTAAGGCGGGACTAACTTGCCTTGTCCACAGGCCAGAAACCAATGGCGCCTGACAGGTGTGGGTTCGATCCTGCATCGGGGCGTTATGTTTCTCCGAATATTATTTACATTCGACTCGGGCAACGTCTCGGGGGTTTTCTCCGGGTACTCCGGTTTGCTCCCCCAGCAAAATTTCAAAAAAAATTAAAGAATTTCTAAATTTCAAAAATCACAACTAATGTTAGGTGAGTTGGGTTTAGGCGCGCCACAGGCTGCGACTACGCCTTCCACAGGGGAGGCGGCCCAGAATTTCCCGATAAAAAGGGACAATAAAGCATTAAAATCTAAAAAAAAATAAAATCTAAAAAAAAATATTAAGTAAAACTGTCAGAAATTATTCAAATCCTTACTTCAACCAAACGCATAATTCATTCATCACAGGAACCAGCGGACTTTGTGTTGAATGAGGACTTCACAAAATGTAAAATGAAAAACAAATTACCATGTGGCATTGTTTCATTTATTTACACACACACACACACACGCACACACAAGTAAAAACTACAAGGCGTACCATCACATTTTCTGGTTTCTTATAACAACAACAAAAATAGAGTAGTGTTACATTTTATCCCCTTTATATGTCTACATTTATTTATACACCCCGCCTTTATAAAGGGTGTACATAATGCTGTTTGTCTGTGTGTCCACAGCAATATTTCCAGTGTTTACAGTTCGAATGAGCTGAACTTTGGCATACAGGTGTCATTCCATGGCCTGTCCATGACAATTTGAATTACAAAACCAATATGCTGCCTTTCCCTTTTGGTCCCAGTAACTGTGCACTAAAAATAAAATGGATAGACTGAAAGCATGGCGATTTATTTGCAGTGCATTGATAATGAGGTGATGGGCTTTTGGGAGATGGGCTTTATCGGGGTGTATATTGGCCACGTGAGTGTCCAGCACTTATTGTTTTCTGGATTTTTTTCCTTTTTTAAAAAATTACAATTTATTTATTTTTCACGTGAGATGCAGGTTGTAGAAATGATCTCTATAAATAGTTCAGAGCTATAACAGAAATAATTTCAAACAAAAACAGATTTTAAATAATGGTATTGGATGCAGTCGATATACATTTTCAAGGGAAAAAAATCCTTTCCGTTTTTTAATAGTGATCTCCCAATCTTTACATCATTCGTTTGTATGATGGATGTTTGCTGATAATAATGTAAGACTGTGTGAAAGAGTATGTTGGTATAGATCGCCATGCTTTGAGCGCTATCAGGTTGAGAAAAAGCTCTTATATAACATCCATTATTATTATTATTATTATTATTATTATTATTATTATTAATTATTATTATTAAGAATTTTTTTTATTTAATGAAAAAGTATTACAATCAATTAAAGTTTAATATTAGGAATACTTCAGCAAGCGGTAGATGTTAAACAAAGGTATAAATGTCAAGCCACTTCCACCACCCCTCACCTCCAACACACATACAAAACCATGAAGACCCAGACATCAATTAAACCCCTTTACTATTACTTTTTTTAGAGCCTCTTTTAGCTCATTCAAATGAGTATTTCTTTCTCTAAGAGCTTCAGTTAGATTGTCAACTGCAGCGGTCTGTTTCGCTACAAACGCCACAAACAATTGAGGTGCCTGTTGCGCTCGACGTTGACGCCTTGTAAACTTGGTTGTAGTTGGACCAACTGCAGGGGGTGTTGCTGGAGTAGCTGGCCAACGCATCAGTTCCCACTGAACCGTCTTCTGAAAGTCAGGATTTGAAATAAAATAACAAATATACCAACACTGTTACTAGTTTGCTTCGTTAATTAGTTAATTATTACTTATTGGTTGTTTGCTTGTTTGAGGCCAATGTCCGTATGCAATTTAAAGGAACTGTCTAGAACTGTGTTTGGATGTGCACTCGGTGTGGTTACATTATCTAGGATCTCGAGTTAACTCAAGGGATAACTGCTTAAAATGGGCTGTTACATACAGGCACAGAGGTCCCGATTTGTAGTTTGCTGCACCTATAAACAATGATTACCTAACTTTGTCAGATTTAGCATAACTATTCACATCTACAGTGAATTTAGAACAAAGTCAACTTAGAATAAGGTGAAAACTATTTTGTTGTTAGTGTTTTATATTTTATTAAGTCAACGACATCCCCACTCAAGGCAGACCCACTCAGATATCAAGGTTTTCCTACTTCACTGTTGCATAAGAAACCTTTATTTGTTATAGTTGACTGTGTACACCACATTCAACATTCAAAATGGATAAACAATTCTGAAAATGGCACAGTGCAATTTTTAAAAATAATTTGTATGCAGAACATACACCCAAGTATATCGACCATCTTCTCTAGAATTTTTGAACATTCCTTTGAGATTCATGCATATTCATGTACTTTATAATTCCTTGTGAAGAAACTCAGCTTCAGAATATAAAGAATATAATAAATGTGTAGATTGTTTTGGAGTTTAAGGTTTCTTTCCAGTTTGACCATGAAAAAAATCTCAAGACAGCGTCTGCTTTAGATTAATGTGCTGCCACACTGGGACAACAAGTCCTTGCGCAGTTTTCTATCATGTTCGGTTGCAGGCAGGGTAGCTGCAAGATTACCATTTTTAAAGCCTTACGTTTGACTCTGACAGTCCCAAAATTGTATTGTCAGGCAACAGGCCCATAACAATCAGACAGGTTTGAACCAATGAGTGTCTGCACTTGAGGCGGACACCTTTACCACAATGCCATGGTTAGGTCTGGACTAATTTATTACCTTCTATTGCATGCTATGTGGTGAATACTAAAGATTGTACACATTAATTAAGCAAACACCTCAACGCTCCCTCAACTCCTCTCCTCCCTACTCTCTTCCAAAGAAACAAAAGGAACATACCCTCCGCCATGGACGTAACGGTGGCAGTGGTGCCGGGTCGCCACGCAGAGCCTAGTCCATCATGGTGTAGTACTGCCATGTCATCGCCGCCCTGCCAATTTTTTTATTTGTTACAGTCACAAATTTTCTTGTATACAAAAACAAACTTCGAAACATTTTAGTAGCTATAACAATGACAAAGCATTCAACAATAAAATACAAAGCAACCTTTAGGGTGTGGTACGGAGTTGCAGTCTTGCAGAAACAAGTATACTATGAGAATAAGTGATACACAATCTATGATTGCCACAAGCAAAAACCCATGTTATAGACTCTGAGAATGTATAACTATCCACAAGGATATGTCATTATATCTTCTGTCAAATATATAAATAAAATGCACTTAGAAACAAATGTAAAAGAACATTTTTATTATTATTATTACTATAATTATAATAATAATAATAATTATTATTATTATTATTATACAGCGCACATATCTAGCTGTAAGTATCGATTAAAAGCGCTGGCTAAAACAGGATCTATTCTAATTCAAGCCGCCCGCCTTTGGGCACATCGTGGATCTGGATATGGTACATTATTATTGCAACGGTCATTACGATGGATTAGGGAGAGCACAATGTATTAAATTAGGCTAATTTAAAAAAAAAAATAAAAACGTTTTTCCTTTCGTTTTGTTCGAGGGGAGGCCGGATGGAGTGGGGGTGGGGGGGAGGGAGGGGTTGTCTACTCACAGGCAGTGAAGTCCTTAGGCCTCGCCTCAATTACATGCTATACATGTAGTACATAATTGGGGCGAGGCCTACGGACTTCACAGCCTGTGGTCTACTTAGCGATTACGGATTAGTGATTTGTTACACAATCGAAATAGAAATAATTAGCTTCTAAGTTTGATCCATACGAGATTTCTAATAGTCGAATCAGAGACAGTATATTACTACAAAGACTGTATCTAAGGTCTCTGGTCGAATGCCAATCGATGTCGGAACTGTTGTGCCAACGGCCAAGATAAAAACGATCACGATGCACGCATCTCAACTTCAGACTCAAGATTACAATCGACCACAATGATCTAGCCCTTACTAACGTTAATAGTAGATGTAGTACTACCTTGATAAAACTAAAAGTTTTACGGAAGGCAATGGACAATAAGTTGAAATAAAGACTTAATAAAGATAAAAATTGTCATCACGTACCCAGAGTTGTTGATATCCGCCGCCATTTTGTATCACAAAAGCGTACGCGGAGCACTACCTCCGAAAACCGTGAGCGAGCGTAGCGATGCGCACGCCGCTTACAGAGCGTTTCTTCACTCTCGCACGCAGTGCGAAAGGTTGCGAAACCTCTAGGAAACGGGCCCCTGGTGGTTGTCTGTTGAGCGATCATGGCCAAGGTAGCGTCGCAGTCCTCGCTGGGTCCTTCACGCTCTTCACGTGCACGAATGTCGTGTGCAACTTGGCTTGCAGTGCTGACACTGTTAGGCTTGCTGACTAGGCCTACGTTTTGGTCACTTGGCATGACATTAGTAAAGTGGATTGGCGCAACCGGACAATGAAAACTGGAGTTTGAAAGTAAATTGTCACTTGCCTGTTCACCTTTAGACTTTCTGTAAGCTGCAGCTCGCTGCTTATCCCTGAAGAAATGAGTCGGACTTTTTCGATGGTATGCAGTGACGCTGCTCTTGTTGTTGTCCGCCATTGTTGCTTGATCCAGTGTACAAAGTCGAAGCACCACGTCTGTTCTCGGCCCCCTAGATTCAATACGAAATGATGATACTGCGTTTTCTTTCAGTAGCACCGTCAGGATGTTTTCTAGTGCACGAGGGAGGCCTTGCAGTGGCATGGTGTTTTCTAAATCCTGTTATTCTAGGAAAATTGTCGAGAGCTCTCGAAATCACCTCTTGCTGGGAGCCAGGCAAGGGAGAGCAGCCGAGTGAGACAGATAGAGAGATAGAGAGATAGAAAGAGAATGAGGGACAAAGAGAGAGAGAGAGAGGGGGAGTAAGAGGGAGACAGAAAGAGAGAAAGAAAGAGAGTGAGGGACAAAGATATAGAGAGACAGGGAGAGAGGGAGAAAGAGAGTGAGATAGAGAGAGTGAGATAGAGAGAGTGAGATAGAGAGAGAGAGGGGGGGAAAAAGAGAGAGAGACAGAGAGAGACAGAGAATGAGGGACAAAGAGAGAGACAGAAAGAAAGGACGAAAGGGAGAGAGGGAGAAAGAGATAGAGAGAGAGAAAGAAAAAGAGAGGTGGAGTAGGGAGGGGGGAGTAAAAAAAAAGAAAAAAAAGTAGACTTTAAACTTTTATTACAATTACAACATGTTACAAGATACTAATTGTAAGCTAACAATTTGTTCTTACAATTAGTCCTTGTTCAGGCATGGACGCAGGCAGGCATGTAGATTAACGTCCCCGGACACATTAGCGCATAGGAGACTTGCATAGACGCATTCATAGTACATTATTTTATACAATCATTTAAGCCTATCACAATTTATGTATAGCCTATATAACAGTTCAACTGTAACCATTTTATAACAAGAACTTCCTATCCTATACTATCACGTAACTGGAAGGTCGTTGGAGCACCACAGATGATCGTTTAACCAGCTTATTCCATCTTTCTCTGTCCTCAGCTCAGTGTCAAGCCAGTCCATTCTCGAATGCTGTCTCCCACCTCTTTTTCTGTCAGCCTCTTCTTCTGCCTCTTTGCACCGTAACTTGCAGGCTGGTCTTTGCAAGGCCTGATGCTCTGGTGACGTGGCCATACCATCGGAATTTCCGTTCTTTTTCACCATTGTGAGCATGTTATCGTGTTGTTCAATGGTTTATGTGAAGGTTTGTCGGACTTCGTTGTGGGTGATGTGCTGGGTATTGGAAATGCCCAGAAGTCTTCTGTAGCACCTCATCTACATGCTTTGTGAAACAAGAACTGTAAATGTCATCTAAACATTATAGTACCACTACTATAACATTATAAGAATTTGTTTACGGGAAATAAACACCATATTATGATGACAAGATGTCTTTAAAACAGTTTTTTTTAATGAATAAATCAGAATCATAATCCAAATCTTTATTGTACTCATTAGCGTATAGGAGACTTGCATAGACGCATTCATAGTACATTATTTTTTATTCTCATTCTGATTCAAAATCAGCATTATCGGCTTTGTCTTCTTGGGTTAGTAAAGAGAGACAGGAAGTGCTAACAGAAATAAAGATGTTATGTCATCAAATCATTACCAGGGGATCGGATATTTCATTAATTTTGATACCTAGTCATTTACATATACTAGGAAATGAAATTGTTGACCACTTAGCAAAGAGTGCTGAATCTTCAGATGAATCCATTAAATTATTTTTCAACTTGACAACAAATGAAATTAACAATCAAATAAAACGATGTGCTTGGAATCAGTGGAATGAGCAATACAAGCAAGAGGTCATTGAAAAACATTACTTGGATAATTCACCAGTATCACAAAATGTTATATCTATTTCAAAATCTTTTCATATTAACAGTTTATTTCACAGAATAAGGCTAAATGCTTGGCGTGCTCGTTTAATAAATCCTCCAGTACTTTGTAATTGTGGTAGCATATTGAATGTAAATCACTTAATATTTGAATGTCAAAAAAATTATAACCATTTTCAGCCTTTACTCATTATATTAAATAAATTAAAACTACCTATCTCAATCTCAAGTATTGTATATCCAGAAGAACATTGTGATTGGTCATTGAGCTTAATGCTCATAGATTTAATTAGAAGCCATGAATTATTCAATTTCTTCTAATGTTTTGTTTGTTTGATCATAGATTTCATTAAGTCATGAATTATTCAATTTCTTCTAATGGTTTGTTTGTTTGTTGTTTTAATTTTTTACAACTAGTCTAGCCTTTTTTTATTAAATTTAATTTTTTGTACCTATTTTCCTATTTTATTTAATTAAGCATTATTAGTTTCAATAAATATTTATTAATTATTTATTTTGGTTTGGGAGAGGAGGGAAGGTCGGGGGAGGGGGGGAATTATTTATTAACTTGTTTTAATGTTGAGTTTTTTATTTTATTTTATTTTATTTTTTAGTTCTTTTTAATAAATAATAATAATAATTATTATTTTATCAATTTAATTTTTATTATTATTATTATTATTATTATTATTATTATTATTATTATTATTATTATTATTATTATTATTTTTAAATATTATTATTATTATTATGATTATTATTTTTTTGTTATTTAATGGGGTGTGGAGGTGTAGGGGCTTGGAGTCCAAACTTCAACTTTCTGTAAGAGGTAAAATGACATTTATAAATTTTTCGTTCTTCACAGGTGAAGTTGAACGGTTCCACTGTTTATTTATTTCTTTTAATTTTTTTTAATGTGAACTAATTGTTATAAAGGAATGTATGTTGTTACAAATGTGTGTGTATGGGTATGTCAGTAGTATAATAATGTTTATGGTTTGATAATGTGGGAAATATCTATGATATGCGCATGGTAGATTATTAACAGTTTATTTCACAGACTAAGGCTAAATGCTTGGCGTGCTCGTTTCATAAATCCTCCAGTTCTTTGTAATTGTGGTATATTTTTTAATGTAAATCACTTAATATTTGAATGTCAACAAAATTATAACCATTTTCAGCCTTTACTCATTAGATTAAATAAATTAAAGCTACCTATGTCAATCTCAAGTATTATATATCCAGAAGATCATTCTGATTGGTCATTGAGCTTAATGATCATAGATTTACTTAGAAGTCATGAATTATTCAAGTTTTTCTAAATATCTTCTAACAATTAGTTTAGTAATTGTCTGTTTATTCTTTGTACCTAATTTATTTAATTAAGCATTATTAGTTTCAATAAATATATGTTATTTATTTATTTATTTATTTTTGGATGGAAGGGAGGGAGGGTGGGGGGAATTATTTATGAATTTGAATTTGTTTTAGTTTTGATTGATTATTTTATCATTGTTTATGGGGTGTGCGGGGGGGGAAGGATGGGGGGGGGATGGAAGGGGGAGGGGGTAAGGGCCTGGAGGCCTAATTTCAACTTTCTGTAAGACGCAAAATAACATTTATAACTGTACTTCGTTCTTCACAGGTGAAGTTGAAAGATTTTATGTTTTTTTTTTTCCTTTGTGTATTTCTTAATCAATGAATTGTTACAAGGGAATGAATGTATGTTGTTAAAAGTGTATGTATATGTTAGTAGTATGATGATTTCTATAGTTTGATTAATTACTTACTTAATTTGGAAAATATCTATGATGTGCGCATGTTAGATGTTGTAAATTGTTTATGTTACATCAGTACAACTTATGTTAATCTGATGAATAAAAATTGATGCAACAACAACAATGTACTCATTAAAATCAGAAGGAAATTTGTTTGTGGCATCAATGTTATTAACAGAACGATGCAAACACCAAATAAACCAAATAAAAGACACTTTAGAAAAAAAAATAAACATACTACAAGCAACAATTTTTCATAGAGCGCATCATGTCAGATGCTCTTGCAGATCACGAAGGCACAGTCAGCATAGGGGGTAGAGCAATCTCCAATCTTCGTTTTGCGGATGACATTGATGGATTGGCTGGAGAGGAACAAGAACTTGAACAGCTGGTACAGAGGCTTGACACCACCTCAAGAGCTTATGGAATGGAAATAAGTGCAGAGAAGGCCAAAATGATGACCAACAACACCAATGGCATCAACAGAGACATCAAAGTCCAAGGCCAATCCCTCAACACAGTGCATAGCTTCAAATATTTAGGATCCATTGTATCAGACAAAGGGTCCCGACAGAATGTCCTCTGCAGGATCGCACAAACAACTGCTGCCCTAGGATAGGACAAGTAACAGAGAAGCACATTAAAAAGGGGTTGGGGAGAGAGAGAGAGAGAGAGAGAGAGAGAGAGAGAGAGAGAGAGAGAGAGAGAGAGAGAGAGAGAGAGAGAGAGAGAGAGAGAAGAAACACTTTTTTTCCAGTGCCAAGGATAACGATTACAGACTTCTCACTAAATAACGAACGCGAAGTTCTGCAAATAACACCGGGAAATTCACCTATCAAGGCGATGTGCCAATGGCGGGAGACGGTCGACAATCAAGAGCATGAGTTTGTGGTACTCCGACACTCCAGGGGCAAGATGTTGGTCCGCAAAGACACGTCTGAAGACCAGCAGACTCGCTTAACACGTGAAGTGACTGTATCCTGCAGTGACTCTGGTCAGTACAGGTGTGAAGTGGAGAGCACCGGAGATTTCAAGTCCATCAAGGTCTTAGTTATGTGTAAGTTTCCAAAATTGGCCTAATTTAAATGTGCTATCATTATTCCGAGTAAGCCTATTTGTTTTAGTTTGTCGCCCTTTGGCAGTGTAACCCAAACTGTCATCATAATTATCTATCTTTCGGATTATTCACTAAATGTTATTATTAACTCCAATCCCTCTTTTTTTTAATATAATTCTTTTTAAAGGCGAGACAACTTCTTTTGTGTGTTGTACACAAACGTTTTGTTGTCTCCCTTTTCTGCCTTTATTTCCAGGTTCAAAAACTCGGCTTTAATTGGGTTTACTAGTCTAGACCCACAAGCGCTTGGATCTGAACACGCGAGCCCCTATGCCCGTGACGCGTCACAGGCCTATCTATCTATCTATCTATCTATCTATCTATCTATCTATCTATCTATCTATCTATCTATCTATCTATCTATCTATCTATCTATCTATCTATCTATCTATCTATCTATCATCTAACCTTACATAAAAAGGAGACCCGCGCATAGGCGCTCGCGTATCCAGATACAAGCGCCTGTTTTAATGATTATATTTAAGGTCGTAGTTAACTATCTACGACACATATATTTTTTTATTGTATAGTTATAGAAGGCTTTATTTATAAATATATTATCTGTAGTCTTTGGAAACTGCATTGTGTTTTATTTGTATTACGTATCGCCTTGCGTTTTGTTGTACACCTTTAGTGGACACCGGGGTAAAATGGGGTACTTAACACAAAAACATAAACAGAATGACGCACATAAAGATGCAGAATAATTGGTTTACATGAATACAAACCTTGGTTATCTCACAACATTATAGCAAAGCAAAACGATTGTAGCAAGTCATTTCAATGATTTATTGAACTTCGAAATACATAAACCATTGCACCCCATTCTGCCCCATGCCTTGGGCAAAATGGGGTACCACATTGGGGCGAAATGGGGAAGCATAAAAATGAAACTAAGGTGATAGAAAAATACCTTTGTTGCTAAAATAAAATAAAATTGAAAATTACGACGTGTTGCTTTTCGATTGTTTCTGTTTGTTTAAAGTATAACTGTGCATTTTACAAGTGAACAGAGATGTGTCAATCATCATCAAACAGTTCGCACGTAAAGACAGGGAGTTCCGTATCCTTGTCAAGCCCGGCACAGGAATAATGTGCCCATTGCTGGCATTCAGAGCACTGAACCCAGCTTTCTGCACTGCGGGAATAAACGTCTTGGCGATACAAGCACTCAGCATCATCACTTCCATCAGCTTCCACTTGCACTGAGCCTTTGTCTTTGTTCTTCTTTCGTGCTTTACCTTTAGAAGCTTGCTGTGGGGTTTTCCTGTTTTGAAGATCTAAGAGACTTTTCTTGTATGGGGACGAGGTCAGGATGGCTGTTACCCCTCTGCGCTTTGAGGAACGCTTTGTCGCAGCACTCTGTGGTAAAGGCACGAGTTTTTCAGGAGAAACGAATTTAAAATGTGTGTCGCTTTTTATCATTGGACAACCATTTGAGGTAGAAGGACACGTTGATTTCGCAGCGCAAGTGGCAACTGAGTTGGTCTGGCGAGGGGAGGCGGCAGCTGAGGTGGACGGACGAGGGGAGGATGCAGCTGAGGTGGACGGACAAGGGGAGGGTGCAGATGAGGCGGTCTGGCGAGGGGAGGCGGGAACTGAAATGGAAAAAGCTGCTGTAGAAGGACTACTGGAAGTGTTAGAATCAGCTGAAGCCGAGGGATACAGATCTGTAGGAGCTGCTGCTAGGTAATCTGCCTCTTGGAAAACATTTCTATCCACGGGCCAAATGCCCGTTTTTCTGAATCCATTTATGGCATTTGTCATGGTAGCAGCCTGTATATATGCTTCACCAAAGAGTGAAGCGATCTGGAACTGTGTCACCACTCGTCCTGGATGTTGTCGCAACCATTTCTTCACAGCATGGTCGTAATAGGTGCTCAGGGGCTTCATGAAGGCAACATCAAGTGGTTGTAGTTTGTGTGTGCAGTGGGGAGGCAGACAGAGAAGAATTACCCCGTTTTCTCTGGCATGGTCAATAAACATCACACTTTGTGTGTGATGAGTGACCATCAAAAATCAACAGGATTGGAGCAGCTTTACTGGCTCATGACTGTTTTACAAATTGCTCAAACCATTGCTGGAACAATTCTGTCTGGATCCAGCCGCTGTGTTACACTCAGTTTGATGTTGGTGTTTTCTATCAGTATCTGATTCAGCCCCGATGCTTGAATTCCTGATAGTTGTGTAACTCAGATTCGTTTATTCACACAGCCCGTCCAAACAGCATACAAGTCACAAAGTCGGCGTATGAAGTTTTCCACTTTTATTCAGCACACATCAACAACTGCATACAATTCTCAATTCAACTCAACAACTTTCACAGCAACTTTCCAAATCACTATCAACAACTTTACTCTCTCAACAACAATCTCGGCACACGATTAAATAACCTCTCTCTTTTCTGGAACAATTGGGTACATGGTAGAAATGACGTACTGCCACCAATCGAATAAAAGATCGTCATCACTGACTTACGTCAATACATATTTTTATATCTTCCAGAACGACCTCTTGCTTCGACATGTATCGGGAAGTTTCTATCAAGAGTAAACACGCATATCCAGAAGATTCTCAAATAATATCGACTAACGCAAATTATCAACGTTATACAAAGCCTCTCCTAACAACAATGCAAACTCAAATCAAAGGTAAATAAACACCATTATTGAATACTTTGCAAAACGAAACGATTAGATCTATCGTGCGCGCTTCCGGCATACTTTCGTTCACGTTTCAACGTAACATAACCCCCCACTCAAGAAGAAATTTACCCAATTTCTTTCAACAACGTTGAAACGTAATGCACAAAACAAAATTCAGAATTAAAACTTATTTCAGCCTGTCTGAACACTATCAACGTTCTCAGTTCATTCACACAGAGTCAATGGTTTTCATCTTCAAATCTGTCTGGATATTGTCAATGTTCACAGTTCATTCACACAGAGTCAAAGTTTCTCATCTGCAAGTCTTTCTGGATACTGTCAATGTTCACAGATCATTTACACAGAGTCAATGTTTCTCATCTGCAAATCTTTCTGGATACTGTCAATGTTCACAGTTCATTTACCCAATCAACGTTTTTTCATTTTCAAGTCTGTCATTACCAATATTCTTAGTTCGTCCACACAGTCAATGATCTTTCATCCGCAAGGAAACGACGCCCTCGTCAGTTGCGGTCGTCATCGGCCCAGGGTCAAAGACGACGATCACGTGGGCTTTCCTGGAGTCAGTGCATCCTCCGTTGTCTTTTTCTTCCGCCGGATGTCCGACGCAGTCGACGTTGTCAGCTCCCAGAATGCATTCGCTGGGTCTCACGGTCAGGTTGGCTTCTGCGGGACGGAGGAACAGCTCCCTCATGGTCTGCAGATGCTCCTTCCAGGTCTGGGTGTAGACTTCATGTTCGACCAAAGTCGTAGAGCCTGGGACATCATTTAAGTTAGGGGGAAACTCGCCCATAAGGTCCTTGAGCTCAATCTTTTGACCTTCCGTCAAGCGTGGCCTTAGCTTAACATCATTGATGCCCTCTTTGCTATGGAAGTCTCCCAGTTCCAACAGTTCTTCGCTGTCAAAGCTGTAGTCGGTCACAGCTGCTGTGGCTGCGTGCACAGTCTCTGATGGCCTTTCCACGTACAGCTTAAGGAGGTTGGCGTGGTATATCTTGGAATGCTGACCGACCTTCACCTTGTAGTCGTTGATCCCCACCACGGTCTCCACTTCGTACGGGCCTTTCCACTGCATCAGCAACTTATTATGATCGGTAGGTAGCAGCACCAGCACTTTGTTGCCAGGTTTGAACTTCCTGTTCACAGCCCTACGATCGTAGTAGTGCTTTCCACAGTCTTGGGACTTCTTCAGGTTTTCTCTGGCTATCTCGAGAGTCTGCTCCAGCTTCTCCCGTAGCTCAAACACGTACTGGTAGCTGTTCTTCACCTCTGGGGTGTCTACTTCTTTCGTCCACAGTTCTTTTAGGATGTGCATCGGCCCTCTGATGGTTCTTCCGTACAGCAGCTCGAACGGAGAAAAGCCGGTGGACTCCTGCGGTACTTCTCTGTAGGCGAAAAGTAAGGCGTTGATGTAGCGATGCCATTGTCTGGGCTGCTCGCTGCACAGTTTCTTCAGGGTGGACTTCAACGTAGCATTAAACTTTTCGACAAGCCCGCTGCACATCGGATGGTAGGGTGTCGTAGTCAAATGCCGGATGCTCAGCAGTCTGTTGACCTCTTTCATACAGTCAGAGACGAACTGTGTCCCGAGGTCTGTCAGAATTTCTTCAGGCACTCCAAGTCTACTGAACATGTCCACCAGTGCCTCTGCTACAGTTTCAGTGTCAATCTTCTTCAGTGGCACTGCTTCTGGGTACCGAGTCGCATAGTCCACTAAAGTCAGTACCCACCGATGACCTTCTTCACTCGGAGGTCTTATTTCGCCGATTAAGTCTAAGGCCACCCTCTTGAAAGGTCGGTCGATTAAAGGCATCCTCTGCATAGGTACTTTCGGGACCCTTCCTCGAGGTATGGTCTTCTGGCAAATGTCACATGATCGGCAGAATCGGCTGACGTCCGCATGAAGTCCTGGCCAGTAGAACACCGCCTGGATTCTATCCGACGTCTTCTTGATACCCAGGTGACCTCCCATGATTGAGTCATGCGCTACTTCCATCACCTGGCGCCTTAGGGGTAACGGTACCAAGACTTGACGCAGTGGTTTACCTCCATTGACCCTCGGGTGCTGGAAGATTCTGTACAGGATCTTGGCCTTCACCTCGAAATAGACCGTACCACTGCCTTTGGTCACGTGGTCTTGGCGGTTCCTGTACTTGTTTAAAGTACTATCAGCTTCCTGGAGCTGGATCAGCTTATCTCTGTCCACGATGGCAGCTTTAGAGTTGTCGGCGACCTTCAGTGGCGTAGACGTCTTGTCTCTCTTGGCCTGGGCCCTGGTAGTAACAGCACCGACGATCTCTGGTCGGCAGGGCTGAGCCGGAGTAACCACATTGTCCCGTAGCAGCTCTGTAAGGTCTCCATCGGGAAACGGCAATGGATCCTCCTCCACAACTTCGACGTGTTGGGTTGAGGCAGGATTCCACTCTGGATCGGGGTCATCGGGTCGTCTCGCGCCGTCGATATTCCCGATCATCAAATCGTACAGCGGCTTTTTCAGGCAAACCGCTTCGACTTCGCCTATGTAGAAAGGGGTGTTGACATGAATCTTCGCAACTGGCGCTTTCAAACATTTGCTGTCGGCCATAAGTGTCCATTTTGAATCGCCAGTGAACTGTTCTTTAGCGATTAGGTCTTCTCTGACGATGACCCCACTGCAGCCAGAGTCTCTTAAGACAGTCACTTCATGATTTCCGACGCGTCCCTTTGAAACAGGCATGTTCTGGACGGTCACAGCTGCGCTGGCGACGACGGGGATGGATTTTCCGTTGGCAAGGAGAAGTTGGCCATCGGTTATGCACTCTTGCACGTCCGCGGGAGTAGCTGTGCGCTTGGTCTCACTCGGAAGAATGACGCTCCCGCCGCACACTTGATGGTCAGATCTACTGGTTTGCCGTTGATTGGAAAACCGCCTCTGCCGGTTGCCCGCCGCTGCGTTGTCCGTATTGCTCCGCTGTCCGCTACTTTTGTTTTGAGGACAGTTAGCCGCTCTGTGGTCTGTAGCGTTGCAGGTGAAACAGCCCCTTGAATGCCCTTCCCTGGGAGGAGGCGTGGAGTCTGTCTGTCTCTGGCTCGTCTGGCTTCCCTGGATCTGGTTCACATGGTTTCCAGTCTTCTGAAAATGTTTCGTCGCGCTGGGTGGCCCCAGGGTTTTCCCATGAGCGATGAGATATCTTTCAGCAGCCTCAGTCACATCTTTAAGCGTCTGCAGCTTTTGTTCTTCTAAGTGGGTCGCTAAGTCCTTGTGACAGGCATTGAGAAATTGTTCTTTCACAATCAGGTCATGGAGACTGTCGTAAGACTTCATTTCGCCTGATAACTCCACCCACTTGTGTAGATATGACGACAGGCGCTCCACAAACTGCTTTGGCGTCTCGTCTGACTTAGGCCGGCATTCACGGAAGCGTTTACGGTAGCCCTTCTCTGTAAAGTTGTAGCACTGCAACAGGGCCTCTTTCAAGACGTCGTAGTTTTTGGCGTCATCGTTCGACAGTCTGGTGTAAACTTCGAGAGCTTGCCCCGTCAGAAGTGCACTTAGTCGAATCGCCCAGTCTCGAGGTTGCCAATTGGAGCTTTCGGCGAACCTTTCGAATCTCGCCAGATAGCTGTCGATCTGGTCCTTCCCGTCGACGAAAGCTGGCAATTTTGGAGCCGTATGGTCGTTGGTGACTTGTGGCGCATGCTGATTGTTCTGGATACGCGCCAACTCTAGCTGGTACTGACGATCTCTTTCTTGCTGCTGCTGTTCAATTTCCAGACGCTTCAGTTCAAATTCTCTGTCTTCACGGCGACGCTGCTCTTCTAATTCTCGTTCTTCACGGCGACGCTGCTCTTCTAATTCTCGTTCTTCACGGCGACGCTGCTCTTCTAATTCTCGTTCTTCACGGCGACGCTGCTCTTCTCTTTCTTCACGCAATATTCTCTCCTGGCATTTGACGTACTCCGTCAGCTGTTTGCCTTTTAGATTTAGTTCAACCCCTTTCTGCCAGAAGTCAGCCATCTTGATGCTTCTGGAAAGTTCTTTTCTGGAAAGTTCTTTTTCTAGAAAGTTCTTGACTGTAGAGTTCTTTTTTTCTGGAAAGTTCTTGACTGTGCTGTACCTTTCTAGACTGTTCTAGAACAGCACGCTTTCTGCAGTAGCGCTGATGCTTGTCACTAGTCGCCTTCGTTGACGCAGGCCCCGCTGTCCTCGTCGTATGCGACGCTGCACCACGCTGGTGTTGATGTATACGCTCCTGTGCTGAAGTAGACTCGACGTCCGTACGTCGCTCTCTCTAATACTGGCGATGTAGCTCCGAGACTGTCCCTCGACGTAGTCCTGCGGCAGCTACGTAGTCCCGCTCTGTTGTTCGCTCACGAAGCAACTCTTCGGCGACTACACGCCCTTGCAGTCAACCCGAACCTATCGGTGATGTAGTCCCAGTGTGTTGGCCCCTCTCGACGCAACTCGTTGGCGGCTACCCTCGATGACTGCCTCTCGTAACGTTGACTCGCTTGTTGTAGCAGTTGAACCCTTGGCTATGGCGTGAATCGCGGCTTGACCCCCAAAATGTTACACTCAGTTTGATGTTGGTGTTTTCTATCAGTATCTGATTCAGCCCCGATGCTTGAATTCCTGATAGTTGTGTAACTCAGATTCGTTTATTCACACAGCCCGTCCAAACAGCATACAAGTCACAAAGTCGGCGTATGAAGTTTTCCACTTTTATTCAGCACACATCAACAACTGCATACAATTCTCAATTCAACTCAACAACTTTCACAGCAACTTTCCAAATCACTATCAACAACTTTACTCTCTCAACAACAATCTCGGCACACGATTAAATAACCTCTCTCTTTTCTGGAACAATTGGGTACATGGTAGAAATGACGTACTGCCACCAATCGAATAAAAGATCGTCATCACTGACTTACGTCAATACATATTTTTATATCTTCCAGAACGACCTCTTGCTTCGACATGTATCGGGAAGTTTCTATCAAGAGTAAACACGCATATCCAGAAGATTCTCAAATAATATCGACTAACGCAAATTATCAACGTTATACAAAGCCTCTCCTAACAACAATGCAAACTCAAATCAAAGGTAAATAAACACCATTATTGAATACTTTGCAAAACGAAACGATTAGATCTATCGTGCGCGCTTCCGGCATACTTTCGTTCACGTTTCAACGTAACACGCTGGGCTGCCACACTGCCCAAGCGCCAGGAGGAGCTCCATCCAGCAGCTCAGCTTTCATTCTTTGACGTGGGAAAATCAACATTGGTGGTATGTATCTTCCGCTTGCTGAGAAGCAGATCAAGCTTGTCACCAGCTGACCCCTTTTTGCTGAAGTTAAAGAAACCACTTGCTTTTTTCCTTTGGTGGGAATAATTTTTGACAGACTTTTCTGCACTGTGGATATCCCAGTTTCATCGCAGTTTCATATTCTGTTTACGTCAAGTTTGTGTGTGTCAACAACTTCTTCAAGCAGCGAGAAAAAGGCGTCCACAGACACCTTGTTGAATCCCATAGCTCGGGCAGCAGATGTACCCCCTGGTTTTCGAAGGGATATTTCATGTGCATGTCTTTTCATAAAGCCATTGCACCAATCATAGCCTGCAATTCCGAGCTCCTTGTCAAATGGATGATCAATCGTGTTTGTTTCTGCAAGTTCAAATGCTAATCTACGCAGATCCATAGGACTGAGACCAAACAGCATGCCCTCCATTTTTTGAATGTAGGTCACAAGCTCTTGCTCTTGCTGCGGCGTGAACACGGATTTGAAGGCAAAAAAATAGTCATATATATATATATATATCCCTCTTAGATTTCCCAGACTAATTCAGTGTGACGATGGATCAGAATTCAAGGGTGCAGTGAATCCTATCCTACCCTGTCCTATCCTAACCCGTAACTCAAAGGTCGTAGAGGCACTACAGATGATATTTTAACCAACGTCCTTTATCTTTCTGTTCTCAGCCACCCTCATGGCTTCATTCAGTGTCAAACCAGACCATTCTCGAATATTGTCCTCCCACCTATTTTTCTGTCTCCCTCTTCTTCTGCCTCCTTGCACCGTGCCTTGCAGGATGGTCTTTGCAATGCCTGATGCTCTGATGACGTGGCCATACCATCGGAGTTACCGTTTCTTCACCACTGTGAGCAGGTCATCATGTTGTCCAATGGCTTGTGTGGCTTGTCTGTCGGGATTCGTTGTTGGTGATGTGCTGGGTATAGGAAATGCCCAGAAAACTTCTGTAGCACCTCATCTCCAGGCTTTGTATTATTCGTTGTAGATCTGTTGTGAGGGTCCATGTTTCGCAAAGCGTATAGGAAGAAGGAGCGCGCGGAGATAACACGGGAGCGCAGCAGCCGTACCTTGGAATGTAGACTGATGGTCCTGTCTTTCTAATTGGGCTTCAACCTTGTCAGGGCAGCAGTTGTTTGTTCGATCCTGGAGAGGACATCCTGTCGGGACCCATTGTCTGATACAATGGCTCCCAGATATTTGAAACTATGCACAGTGTTGAGGGATTGGCCTTGGACTTTGATGTCCATGCTGATGCATTTTGTGTTCTTGATCATCATTTTGGTCTTCTCTGCACTTATTTCCATCCATAGGCTCTAGAGGTGGTGTCAAGCATCTGTACAAGCTGTTCAAGTTCTTGTTCCTCCCCAGCCAATCTATCAATGTAATCCGCAAAACGCAAAACGGAGGTTGGAGATTGCTGTACCCCCTATGCTGACTGTGCCTTCGTGATTTGCAAGGGCATCTGACATGATGCGCTCTAGGAAGATGTTAAAGACGCTTTTGTGGAGGACTGCGCTGGTAGCCTTGTCTTACAGGTTTTTGATGACTTCAATATTTTTAGGACTGATGTTTGTACACTCTCATGGTTGCCCACAGAGCTGCATGCCAGACTCGTTCAAACGCTTTCTTGAAGTCTACAAACACATGATATGGATGTTGTTGGTGCTGTAGATACTTCTCGCAGATTATTCTGAGGTTGAAAATCTGTTCAGTGGTATTTCGCCCTGCCCTGAATCCTACTTGTTCTTCAGCTATGATTTTTCCAGCTTGGGGTTCAACCTGTTGAGTATTATTTACATGAGGACCTTGCTGGGATGGCTGATGAGGCAGATGGTGCGGTAATTTTTACACTCCTGAAGGTTACCCTTTTTGGAAAGAGTAATGACAAGCGACGGGGTCCATGGTGTAGGCCTCTACCCGCTCTGCCAGATCTTGTTACAGATAATGGTGAGGGCGTCAATCATCGCTTACCTTCCGGCTTGCAGAAATTCCGCGGATATGTTGTTCACTCCCGCTGACTTCCCCTTCTTTAGTGATTGCACTGCTGCTTCAACTTCTTCTCGGAGCATTGGGAGGGTTTCTTCCTCTTCTCTGTTCTGGGGACATGCTAGAACTGATGGGTCTCCGTTTGGTTTGTGGTTGTAAAGGTCAGAGCAGTACTCTGTCCATCAATCCAAGACTTGTTGTTCTTCTGTAAGGCATACGCCAGACTTGCTTTGGATCGTGGAGATCTTGGGCTGTTTAACACTTATCAGCAGCTTCACGGTCTGGTAGGCCTTCTTGCTGTTGTTCTTGTTCAGACTGTTCTTTATTTCATGGCATTGCTCTTCTATCCAGTTATCCTTTGCTGTGCGCATGCCTTTTTGGATGTCATTGTGGATTTTTCGGTAGGCTTAATCAAAATCTTCGAATGCTTTATCGGCGTCCTTCTTCTTGCATTCCTTTTTTTAACGATATCAAGCTCCAATAGTCTGTTTTTGCCTGATCTTGTGATAATTTTTCCATTGCTAGTTTATGACGTTTGGATTCTTCTTTACTGTCTAATTTTGAAGACAAATAATTTGATCCTGAAAAGGCTAATGAGTTGACAGCAGCAGAGCCAAGAACCTTAGCAGCCCCAGCCATATTTTAATTACTGTTAAAGTTTTTGTTCCTATTAAAAATGAATTTGAAGAAATTGCTCACTCAAGAAACAATTAATGCTACAGCCATGAGCGTTGACTGTTATGCAGAGAAAAGAGAGAGGTTGTTGTATTTAGTTGCTTCAGGAAATTCAAAATTATATTTAGGTGTTGACTTAAAACCTAAACAAGCACTAAGACTAAAACTAAAGAGATCATTACTTTACATAATAGATGCCACAAAATTCTCGGAGCTCAAATGGTCAAAAGTTTGGGGAGACCTGTTATAAAGTTATATACAAAAACTGTATCAGCGTTCGTTGTTTTAGATTGTGAAGAAGAATTATTTTATAATTTGAATTCAGATCCTTTTTATTAATAATTGCCTTAGCAAAGTGACAACTCTGTATTATAAGTTTGGAGGTTTGCTAATTACTTTTTTAACATGTAAATTTATCTGCCATTAAAAAAATTGACTCTTCCAATCTGGAAATGAATCCGAATATAGAGACACAGAAGGCTGTGCTACAGGAGATTCCAATGAACACAGTACAAAGAGTGACTAAAGAAAAAAGTCCCAGACGAATCGCATCTGGAAAAAAACATTAGCCAACTATAATAAATTACACCGATGGAACAGGCAAACAAAAGCGAATATATGTAACAAAGAACAGTTAGAAGAAGAACCAATAACACAACAACAATCATTAGCAACAGAACATGAAGAATTAGTAGAGCCAGATTGTTCTTCAAGCAAACAAGTTTATTATTTTGTTGCTGCGGCTGGTCTGGGGGCTTCTGGCTACTTGATGTATAAACATTACAATGGTAACAACCCAAAACAGAAGCCTCCAAAAACACATATAGAAAAAGAAACATGGAATCACCTCCATTATCAAAAACAAAGCCATCATTAGATGTATTTTCAATGCGGTAATACTTTTTAAACATTAATTGTTAAGATATATAAATGAGCATGCCCTAGGAACAGACCATTGTGAATCTCGCCTACCACAGTGGGAAGAGTGAGGAGAGTAAGGTAAGGTTTTCAAAAAGCGCATATTTTAAGAGAAATAAAGGTGATAAAGATTGCATGGCGCAGACCGGTCATAAAGACTATCTCTAACAGCAGTAAAATAAATGTCTGTTTCTTTTGAGTTGTGAAATTCTATTCCAGGCCCTCCAGTGATCACAGACCCAGAGAAAGTTCAAAATAAATCTGCTGTTGTTGGTGGTGAGATTATAGTGAAGTATGACGTGCTGTCCTACATTGCCACCATGTCCTGCAAACTGTCTCCCCCATCATCTCACAGCACGAGGGGAGCACCTGATCACTCAACCTCCACCAGCACACAAGATCTTGCCTGCAATTCCCTAAGACGGTAGGTAGGTTAACTAATACTAGAGAGAAGTAGCATCCCGATGGAATTGTACCATACATGCAGATTAGAAGACTGATGATCATTGTTATTAATTACAAAATATTGTATTATAATGAATTATTTACTATTAATTTACTGCATCTACCTCTGTGCTTGGATCTGACGGTCTGTCTGTCTGTCTGTCTCTCTCTCTCTGTCTCTGTCTCTGTCTGTCTGTCTGTCTGTCTGTCTCTCTCTCTCTCCCTCTCTCTCTCCCTCTCTCTCTCCCTCTGTGATCTTACCATCTGGTAACTGTTAGATTGTTAATGTTAGCGCTATGGTTCCTTTGCTACGGAGGTTTGTTTTTAGGCTTCAATATACAGATTTTGATGTTGGCTTCATAAAATATTTTCTAAACCGAAATATTTATTACTAATATTATTTTAGTTTGATATTATTCAAGTCTTGATTCATTTTTACTTCGTATTAATCATGTATTAATGATTTAATATGGGAAGGGATCTTGACTGATGTTGGGAGTGTAAGGGGATAAATTTCAATGTCTTGTTAGTGGCATTTAATTTCTGCTCTGCAGTCAAACAGACTTTATTGGCGAGCCTCCCAACTTCAGAGTGGAGGTGCAGCTGATGAACATCAGTGAGCGTGACCATGGAGAATGGACAATGACCATCACTAATGGCTACACGGGTCAGGGCTTCCCCATTGTGCCAAATCCTGCTGTTGTCCGTTTCCATGTCAACGTCATTCAACGTAAGATTTTCGGATTATTGTTGTTGTTAGTGGAGTTTTGGTGGTTTGATGGTTTGTCTCGACGTTTGATTGTTTGTCTCGACGTTTGATTGTTTGTCTCGTCGTTTGATTGTTTGTCAGTTGTTTATTTGGTTGCTTCATACTTTTTGATTATCTAGTGTTGAATATCTTCGTGCTGTGAGGGCAATACAACATGTGCATACACACACACACACATTCACACACGCACACACACACGTATATATATGTGAAAAAGCCTGCAATATCAAAAGATAGATATCTATATATATCTATATAGATCTTAGATAATCTATATATATATCCATATCTATCTATCTATCTATGGGATTATCCTGCAAGCATTTTTGATATTGCAGGCTTTTTCATATTTAAGTGTTTTAACATTTTTTATTACAGTAAATGGTAATATCATCGATGACATTTTCTTGCAATGAATAACTAGAACGCCCTTTTATTTAAAGTATTCCCCCCCCCCCCCCCCCCCAAGCGATGCTCTTTTACTGTCGATTTTGGAGCACTTTTAATTGAATTTGTACCACTATGTTATGTTAGCACATGATGTGATGTTTGGCATACACTTCCATATAAACAAGCTAACAAATGACTGCTTTACTAACATTGAGAAATGCATTTCAAACCATGGTAGCCTTTGCCATTGATGTTAACGCTTTTCTTTTTTTTTTAAATTCATTTTTCAGTGACATTTATTATTTATGAAAAACCTTGGTACCTTTGCATTTTGGTTATAGGGAATAACTTTTGCTAGTTTATAATTATTGTGTTTAATGTAAAGGTCATAATTATTTTGTTTAATGTAAAGGTTATCGACCGTAAACGATTTCGCTACTTTACTTTCTCGATTGTAAAGGTTATAACATAATGATGACTTTATCACAGTTTATTCCATAAGTCTGCCTGTAGCACTTAACGATATTCTTACACGCTCAATCTGCTAAGTTTGAATGGCCACTGCTAAGATGTGTAACGCCATTCTAATTTAGCTTGCTCAGTGCGCTGATTCGCTTGTCATGTTTATGTCTTGGTAGTGGCCGATGACAGAATGCTGCTCTTGCCCCTACTCTCTCGCTCCCCCCACCCCCATCCCTTACACTCCCCCACCCACCCATCGTTGATTTGTGTGTTGTTGCTAGCAACCTCCCTCAGTCACTTTCGATTAGAAATGTTCCGATGCTAAAATTGTTTTAGGAACATTACTATTTTTTGTTTGTTGTTGTTGTTGCGATGTTCGTGAGTGATATTTGTTGCAACGCAATGAAAAAATTAATATGAGGACGATTGTTTGACAGCGACTACAACTCCACCAGAGACCACACCAACAACCCCTTTGACCACAAGTCCCAGTCATGTCTCCACTCAAGGTCTTGACATTTCTTTCTTGCTTGTTGTTCCTTTACTCTTAGAATTCCCTTTTTTGCGGTGTACGTGTTGTTTTGCTGACTCTACCACTAGATGACTATTTCATGGATAGGTTTCCATCGCCGTAGCTCAGTGGCTCAGTCCGGCATGCCGATGACCAAGGTTCGAATCCCCTGGTGGGAAAGATAAAAATGGATATTTTCTTGTACCGTCTACCTTAGCAGCGTCATTGCTTTGGTGGTTCAGTGTTGATTTAGGCTCTACTCCTTGTTCCCTGGGATGGTTATCCACCTCTGCCACATCAATAAAGATAAAATTTAAAAAAAGGTCTATATGAAAAGACAAAGGGAATGGACTGGCTTGACACTGAACGAAGCCATGATGGTGGCTGAGAACAGAGAAAGATGGACTACGCTGGTTAAACGATCATCTGTGGTGCCCCGACGACTTAAAAGAAGAAAGATCTACATTCACCTCCTGGTCTATATGAAAATATGAGATAAAAGAAAGAAGTTCTACATTCCTCCTGGTCTATATGAAAAGACGACACAAAAGAAGAAAGGTTTACGCCCCCCTCCTCCCCTCCCCTGCTCTATATGAAAAGACGAAATAAAATAATAAAGTTTAACATTGACGCTGGTCTGTATGAAAAGACGAGATCAAAAAAGAAAGACCTACATTGCTCTTGGTCTACATGAAAAGACGAGATAACAGAAGAAAGGGAGATAAAGGCAGCAAATTGAAAAACAACAACGCTGTCACTACACTACATGCATGTCGCTGTATGCCCTTTTGACAGTCTGAGGTAGCGTGTTCCATAACTTGGGGACTGCACTCTGTAGGGATCGGGCACCAGATCTCTTTTGGTTTGTCTCCTCAGACCTTGGGTCGTGCCGTAGTAATCTAAATAAATAGCTAATACCTTCTGTCCGGAACTGGTATGTGATTTTTGATTGGGTTGGTATACTCTGTTTTGGAAGTTAATTTACTCTTATTTGTTTGTATATGTGTGTGAACGCGTGTCGATGATTATACTGAGAAAATAGTTGTGATAAAGAATGTTAAGAAATTGAAGATTAAATGAACATTGAGGTTTAACGTCTACACCCACAATTGGCGATATGGCAGACGGGGATAACCCTCCCAGGGAAAGAGGGGTGAGGACCCAAATCAACATGAACCACCAAAACAATCATACTGCTATAACGGACAGTGAAACATGGCCACTTTTTATCTCGCCCACCACGAGATTCGAACCTGGGTCCTCGGCGTGCCAGGCGAGCGCTCTACCACTTGAGCTACGGCGGTGGGGGTGAAGATTAAGGGAAAGAGCGAATTTCGGCGTCCATTTAATTTATATGTGTATGATTACCAATTTGACCTTTGCAAGAAAGGTGAATGACTGTGCGGGCATATTATGTGCTTATCATTACAAAAGCGCACTGTTTGCAATTTGGTGTCTATCAGTGGTATTTCTGAACACTTCCGCAACGATAGTACCAAAGCGCCTTTAGTACCAAAACGTTTCTTCAGAAGTTACAAGCGAATTGAACTATACAATCCATCTTCACAGTTTTACAGTTAGCACTGAGAAGGTCTATATTCCCTAAGGCTTAGATCCCCCAGGTGTTTGTTATCTTCTGTCTATTGTCATACGTATAAATATTTTAGTGACATACCTGGAGAAAACAGACCTGGAGGGAGGAGTCATCATATACCTGGGGTAACATAGACCTAAGGTAACATAGACCTAAGGTAACATAGACCTTTGGTTACATAGACCTAAGGTAACATAGACCTGGGGTTATATAGACCGGATAAACTCAGGGCTAATCCCGATACATTTGCTATACAAGACTGCCCCGCACAAGCAAGTAGCTTTATCAAGTACTAAATAGGCCTGTGACTTTATTATTTTGCTATGTATAAAAATTTCTTATATGTCAAGCTTGCAATGTTGACAAGCAGCTGTGACGATTTGGTATGAAGTCAGTATAGTTTACCATGTAGCCTATTGTAGCTATTTCTGTGTGCAGACTAGTAGAAAGTGTCAATATAAATTAAACTGACTAAATTAATTGTCTGGTGTGTTATGGAGACAATAACTATATCCTGAATGTGAACTTTAATCAGTTAACAATTGTACTATACAACCTATACAGCAGATTCCTGGTTCAACATGTTAGTATATAACTAGCGGCCTTCGCGTTGAAATTTGATTAGTAATTAAAAAGGGCTTTTTCTCTAAGTGGTTTTCTATGAATCAGTTGACTCTGAGTGGTGCTCTTTGAATCAGTTAACAATTTTACTATACAACCTATATGGCAGATTCCTGGTTCAACATGTTAGTATATAACTAGCGTCCTTCGCGTTGACATTTAATTAGTAATTAAAAAAGGGCTTTTTCTCTAAGTGGTTTTCTATGTGTACTTTGTTGTTGGCCTATACTAGCATATGACACACTTTTAACATTGATTTGTAGTTTGGCTGATGACTTATAACACAATTGCTTTACATTACTTTAAGTTTCATATAGTTGAGTATGTGATAGAGCCTATGTACAAGAATTAAGCTTATGTCTTTTAATAATACAAGTTGTATACTAACATTGAATAAAATTGGTTTTGCTGTAGAGGACCACTTATTGCTTTACAAGTGGTATAATTGAGAACGCCTTTCCCCTTCTGGCGAATGTACCTATATCAGTTACACACACTGTCGGCTGAACCACCAACCCAGGAAAACAATGAAAAATGTTGCGGATGTACTGCTCTTACTCTGAATTGTTACATTTCCGGTTTGACATTTTAACTTCAGGCGTTTAGAAACACTTCAAACACCAGCTGAGTTCCGGTACATCATTGTATAGCTCAAATTGAGTTTAAATGCCTCTAATTTCGTTGGGATAGAACCATTTCTTAACAGTTATCGATTGCTTGGGATACTGAAAGTGAAAACAAATGCTAAAAGTTGAATGATTCGGTTCAATGGTAATGTCGTTTTCATGGAGATGATAGCATTGTATTATTATCTGGAGGACACTTGTGAATTATGCTTCCTTCTTGAAGGCAGAAAACATTTTCCCTCCTGACTGATAGTCATAGAAGCACGTGACAGTAATAACACGTGACAGCAATCTGCTATACCTACCCTACTACTTTGTGAGAAAATACTGTCAGAGAGGTCAACGACTGGTTTTGTTTTCTTCTAAATAGCCTTTGGTAAAAAAAACAACAAATCAGCTCAGAATAACGCTATTGTTAAAATATTTTTTAAAAAGTAATATATGTTTTATTTTGGGAACTTAGTAAACATCCATTCTTTCATATATAGCTCTATAAATTCAAATACCCATCCATCCATGTCTCATTAAATTCAACCATTCAGTCACTTCAGCTATTACTACTTAACTAACCAGTTAAACTAGGATCAGCTTTGTAAACATACCACATTGGTCAGTTAAATGTTCAATTGTTCTACCAGTGAATTAATTATTGAATAAACGCATATGTCTGTCCACCCAGAGAAGCCAACATGTATCCATATTTGTATGTATTCATTCAAACCTTAGTCTGTTGCTTCTTTAACAGCCACCAATACAGGAGAGGGGACGTCTGATCAACCACTAAGGAGAACAGAAACTGAAGGTTAACATCGAAAGATGTACACGACTCATGGCTGTACATTTGTACATTTGTTTATTTTAGCGTTCTGATATAGAGCGCTTTTCTATCTCAAGAGCTGCTCAAGGCGATGGCCGATACAGGATCTAACTCAAGCTGAACGAGACGTCAACTTACTGCCTTAGGGGCACAGTCTGACGCTCTTACAAATCACAATTGTGGGCCATTATAGCAGTTGATTATAATTATATTTATCTGAGCGCCAATGATTAATAACGGTATGATTATAATTATATTTATCTGAGTGCCAATGATTGGTAACAGTTAATTATAATTATATTTATTTGAGTGCTAATGATTAGTAACAGCTAGTATGATTATAATTATATTTATCTGAGTGCCAATGATAAGCAACAATATGATTATAATTATATTTATCTGAGTTCCAATGATTAGTAACAGTATGATTATAATTATATTTATCTGAGTGCCAATGATTAGCAACAATATGATTATAATTATATTTATCTAAGTGCCAATGATTAGTAACAGTATATCTATTATAATTATATTTATCTGAGTGCCAATAATTAGTAACTGTATGATTATAATTATATTTTTCTGAGTGCCAATGATTAGTAACAGTATAATTATAATTATATTTATCTGATTGCCAATGATTAGTAACAGTATAATTATAATTATCTTTATCTGAGTGCCAATGATTAGCAACAGTATAGTTCTAATTATATTTATCTGAGTGCCAATGATTAGCAACAGTATAGTTATAATTATATTTATCTGAGTGCCAATGATTAGTAACAGTATGATTATAATTATATTTATCTGAGTGCCAATGATTAGCAACAGTGTAATTATAATTATATTTATCTAAGTGCCAATGATTAGTAACAGTATGATTATAATTATATTTATCTGAGTGCCAATGATTAGAAACAGTATAATTATATTTAAATTTATCTGAGTGCCAATGATTATCAACAGTATGATTAATAATTATATTTATGATCTGAGTGCCAATGATTAGTAACAGTATAATTATATTTATATTTATCTGAGTGCCAATGATTAGTAACAGTATGATTATAATTATATTTTTTTCTGAGTGCCAATGATTAGTAACAGTATGATTATACTTATATTTATCTGAGTGCCAATGATTAGTAACAGTATGATTATAATTATATTTATCTGAGTGCCAATGATTAGTAACAGTATAATTATAATTATATTTATCTGAGTGCCAATGATTAGTAACATTATGATTATAATTATATTTATCTGAGGGCCAATGATTAGTAACAGTATGATTATAATTATATTTATCTGAGTGCCAATGATTAGTAACAGTATGATTATAATTATATTTATCTGAGTGCCAATGATTAGTAACAGTATGATTATAATTATATTTATCTGAGTGCCAATGATTAGTAACAGTATGATTATAATTATATTTATCTGAGTGCTAATGATTAGTAACAGTGTGATTGTAATTATATTTATCTGAGTGCTAATGATTAGTAACAGTATAATTATAATTATATTTATCTGAGTGCTAATGATTAGTAACAGTATGATTATAATTATATTTATCTGAGTGCTAATGATTAGTAACAGTGTGATTGTAATTATATTTATCTGAGTGCCATCACTAATAGTACCACCACTACCATCACCACCACTACCATCACTGATAGTTCCATCACTACCATCACTAATAGTACCATCACTACCATCACTAATAGTACCATCACTACCATCCCTAATAGTACCATCACTACCATCACTAATAGTACCATCACTACCATCACTAATAGTACCATCACTACCATCACTAATAGTACCACCACTACCATCACCACCACTACCATCACCACCACTACCATCACCACCACTACCATCACTACCATCACTAATAGTACCATACCATCATTACCATCACTAATAGTACCATCACTAATAGTACCATCACTAATAGTACCATCACTACCACCACTAATAGTACCACCACTACCATCACTAATAGTACCATCACTACCATCACTAATAGTACCATCACTAATAGTACCATCACTACCACCACTAATAGTACCACCACTACCATTACTAATAGTACCATCACTAATAGTACCATCACTACCACCACTAATAGTACCATCACTACCATTACTAATAGTACCATCACTACCACCACTAATAGTACCACCATTACAATCACTAATAGTACCACCATTACAATCACTAATAGTACCATCACTACCATCACTAATAGTACCATCACTACCATCACTAATAGTACCACCATTACAACCACTAATAGTACCATCCCTACCATCACTAATAGTACCATCACTACCATCACTAATAGTACCATCACTACCATCACTAATAGTACCATCACTACCATCACTAATAGTACCATCACTACCATCACTAATAGTACCATCACTACCATTACTAATAGTACCATCACTACCACCACTAATAGTACCACCATTACAACCACTAATAGTACCATCCCTACCATCACTAATAGTACCATCACTACCATCACTAATAGTACCATCACTACCATCACTAATATTACCATCACTACCGTCACTAATAGTACCATCACTACCATCACTAATAGTACCATCACTACCATCACTAATAGTACCATCACTACCATCACTAATAGTACCATCACTTCCATCACTAATAGTTCCACCACTACCATCACTAATAGTACCATCACTACCATCACTAATAGTACCATCACTACCATCACTAATAGTACCATCACTAATAGTACCATCACTACCATCACTAATAGTACCAGCACTACCATCACAAATAGTACCACCACTACCATCACAAATAGTACCATCACTACCATCACTAATAGTGCCATCACTACCATCACTAATAGTACCATCACTACCATCACTAATAGTACTGTTACACTCAGTTCGATGATGGTGTTTTTCGTTATCAGTATTTGATTCAGCCCCGATGCTGAAGTCCTGATAAGGTGTAACTCAGATTCGTTTATTCACACAGCCTGTCCAAACAGCATACAAGTCACAAAGTCGACGTATGAAGTTTTCCACTTTTTATTCAGCACACACCAACAACTGCATACAATTCTCAATTCAACTCAACAACTTTCACAGCAACTTTCCAAATCACTATCAACAACTTTACTATCTCCAACAATCTCTCAACAGCAACTCGGCACACGATTAAATAACCTCTCTCTTTTCTCGAACAATTTGGTACGTGGTAGAAATGACGCACTGCCACCAATCGAACTAAAGATCGTCATCACTGACTTACGTCATTCACATTTTCTCTACTTCCGGGAACATTCACGACCTTCGATATCCATCCGGAAATTTCTATCAAGAGTAAACACGCAGATCCAGAATATTAATTCTACATCAATATCGACCAACAAAAATTATCAACGTTATACAAAACCTCTCCAAACAACAATGCAAACTCAAATCAAAGGTAAATAAACTCCATTATTGAATACTTTGCAAAACGAAACGATTAGATCTATCGTGCGCGCTTTCGACATACTTTCGTACGCGTTTCAACGTAACATAACCCCCCACTCAAGAAGAAATTTACCCAATTTCTTTCAACAACGTTGAAACGTAATTCACAAACAATGTACAGAATTAAGACTTATTTCAGCCTGTCTGAACACTATCAACGTTCTCAGTTCATTCACACAGAGTCAATGGTTTTCATCTTCAAATCTGTCTGGATATTGTCAATGTTCACAGATCATTTACCCAGTCAACGTTTTTCATTTTCAAGTCTGTCATTACCAATATTCTTAGTTCGTCCACACAGTCAATGTTCTTTCGTTCGCAAGGAATCGACGCCCTCGTCAGTTGCGGTCGTCATCGGCCCAGGGTCAAAGACGATGATCACGTGGGCTTCCCTGGAATCATTGCGTCCTCCGTTGTCTTTTTCTTCCGTCGGATGTCCGACGCAGTCGACGTTGTCAGCTCCCAGAATGCATTCGCTGGGTCTCACGGTCAGGTTGGCTTCTGCGGGACGGTGGAACATCTCCCTCAAGGTCTGCAGATGCTCCTTCCAGGTCTGGGTGTGGACTTCATGTTCGACCAAAGTCGTAGAGCCTGGGACATCGCTGAAGCTATGGGAAAATTCGCCCATAAGGTCCTTGAGCTCCAACTTTTGACCTTCCGTCAAGCCTGGTCCTAGCTTAACATCATCGATGCCTTCTTTGCTGTGGAAGTCTCCCAGTTCCAACAGTTCTTCGCTGTCAAAGCTGTCGTCGGTCTCAGCTGCTGTTGCCACATGCACAGTCTCTGATGGCCTTTCCACGTACAGCTTAAGGAGGTTGGCGTGGTATATCTTGGAATGCTGGCCGACCTTCACCTTGTAGTCGTTGATCCCCACCACGGTCTCCACTTCGTACGGGCCTAATTTCCACTGCATCAGCAACTTATTATGATCAGTAGGTAGCAGCACCAGCACTTTGTTGCCAGGTTTAAACTTCCTGTTCACAGCCCTACGGTCATAGTAGTGCTTTCCACAGTCCTGGGACTTCTTCAGGTTTTCTCTGGCTATCTCGAGAGTCTGCTCCAGCTTCTCCCGTAGCTCAAACACGTACTGGTAGCTGTTCTTCACCTCTGGGGTGTCTACTTCTTTCGTCCACAGTTCTTTTAGGATGTGCATCGGCCCTCGGATGGTTCTTCCGTACAGCAGCTCGAACGGAGAGAAGCCGGTGGACTCCTGCGGTACTTCTCTGTAGGCGAAAAGTAAGGCGTTGATGTAGCGATGCCGTTGTCTGGGCTGCTCGCTGCACAGTTTCTTCAGGGTGGACTTCAGCGTAGCATTGAACTTTTCGACGAGCCCGTTGCACATCGGATGGTAGGGTGTCGTAGTTAAATGCCGGATGCTCAGCAGTCTGTTGACCTCCTTCATGCAGTCAGAGACGAACTGCGTCCCGAGGTCTGTCAGAATTTCTTCAGGCACTCCAAGTCTACTGAACATGTCCACCAGTGCCTCTGCTACAGTTTCAGCGTCAATCTTCTTCAGTGGCACTGCTTCTGGGTACCGAGTCGCATAGTCCACTAAAGTCAGTACCCACCGATGACCTTCTTCACTCGGAGGTCTTATTTCGCCGATTAAGTCTAAGGCCACCCTCTTGAAAGGTCGGTCGATCAGAGGCATCCTCTGCATAGGCACTTTCGGGACCCTTCCTCGAGGTATGGTCTTCTGGCAAATGTCACATGATCGGCAGAAACGGCTGACGTCCGCATGAAGCCCTGGCCAGTAGAACACCGCCTGGATTCTGTCTGACGTCTTTCTGATGCCTAGGTGACCTCCCATGATAGAGTCATGAGCTACTTCCATCACTTGGCGCCTTAGAGGTAACGGTACCAAGACTTGACGTAGAGGTTTCCCTCCGTTGACCCTCGGGTGCTGGAAGATTCGGTACAGGATCTTGGCCTTCACCTCAAAATAGACCGTGCCACTGCGTTTGGTCACGTGATCTTGGCGGTTCCTGTACTTGTTTAAAGTGCTATCAGCTTCCTGGAGCTGAATCAGCTTATCTCTGTCCACGATGGCAGCTTTGGAGTTGTCGGCGACCTTCAGTGGCGTAGACGTCTTGTCTCTCTTGGCCTGGGCCCTGGTAGTAACAGCACCGACGATCTCTGGTCGGCAGGGCTGAGCCGGAGTAACCACATTGTCCCGTAGCAGCTCTGTAAGGTCTCCATCGGGAAATGGCAATGGATCCTCCTCCACAACTTCGACGCGTTGGGTTGAGGCAGGACTCCACTCTGGATCGGGGTTGTCGGGTCGTCTCGCGCCGTCGATATTCCCGATCATCAAATCATACAGCGGCTTCTTCAGGCAAACCGCTTCGACTTCGCCTATGTAGAAAGGGGTGTTGACATGAATCTTCGCAACTGGCGCTCTCACACATTTGCTGTCGGCCATAAGTGTCCATTTTGAATCGCCAGTGAACTGTTCTTTAGCGATTAGGTCTTCTCTGACGATGACCCCACTGCAGCCAGAGTCCCTTAAAACAGTCACTTCATGATTTCCGACGCGTCCCTTCGAAACTGGCATGTTCCGGACGGTCACAGCTGCGCTGGCGACGACGGGGATGGATTTCCCGTTGGCAAGGAGGAGTTGGCCATCAGTCATGCACTCTTGCACGTCCGCAGGGGTAGCTGTGCGCTCGGTCTCACTCGGAAGAATGACGCTCCCGCCGCACACCTGATGGTCAGATCTACTGGTTTGCCGTTGATTGGAGAAACGTCTCTGTCGGTTGCCCACCGCTGCATTGTCCGTACTGCCCCGCTGTCCGCTACTTTTGTTTTGAGGACAGTTAGCTGCTCTGTGGTCTGTAGCGTTGCAGGTGAAACAGCCTCTCGAATGCCCTTCCCTGGGAGGAGGCGTGGAGTCTGTCTGTCTCTGGCTCGTCTGGCTTCCCTGGATCTGGTTTACATGGTTTCCAGTCTTCTGAAAATGTTTCGTCGCGCTGGGTGGCCCCAGGGTTTTCCCATGAGCGATGAGATATCTTTCAGCAGCCTCAGTCACATCTTTAAGCGTCTGCAGCTTTTGTTCTTCTAAGTGGGTCGCTAGGTCCTTGTGACAGGCATTGAGAAATTGTTCTTTCACAATCAGGTCATGGAGACTGTCGTAAGACTTCATTTCGCCTGATAACTCCACCCACTTGTGTAGATATGACGACAGGCGCTCCACAAACTGCTTTGGCGTCTCGTCTGACTTAGGCCGGCATTCACGGAAGCGTTTACGGTAGCCCTTCTCTGTAAAGTTGTAGCACTGCAACAGGGCCTCTTTCAAGACGTCGTAGTTTTTGGCGTCATCGTTCGACAGTCTGGTGTAAACTTCGAGAGCTTGCCCCGTCAGAAGTGCACTTAGTCGAATCGCCCAGTCTCGAGGTTGCCAATTGGAGCTTTCGGCGAACCTTTCGAATCTCGCCAGATAGCTGTCGATCTGGTCCTTCCCGTCGACGAAAGCTGGCAATTTTGGAGCCGTATGGTCGTTGGTGACTTGTGGCGCATGCTGATTGTTTTGGATACGCGCCAACTCTAGCTGGTACTGACGCTCAGCCTCTCTTTCCTCTCTTTCTTCTCGGCGTCGCTGTTCTTCTACTTCTCTTTCTTCTCGACGACGTTGCTCTTCTTTTTCTTCCCGTTGACGCTGTTCTTCCTTATCTTCTCGGCGTCGCTGCTCCTCTAATTCTAGACGCTTCTGTTCTAATTCTATTTCTTTTTCTAGACGCTTCTCTTCCAATTCTCTTTCTTCGCGCCTTCGCTGTTCTTCTCTTTCTTCACGCAATATTCTCTCCTGGCATTTGACGTACTCCGTCA
>JBAHVR010000265.1:0-50000 GCA_036898135.1 Oncomelania hupensis | reverse complement strand
TGTTTGGACAGGCACATTTGGGACTGGCCTATGGTCTTACAGGTACTAGGTCTATGTTTGGCCCATTCTATGTTCCCGCGGATCTGTGTACCTCAGGTCTATGTTTCCTGACGTCTATATTCCATGAAGTTCATGGTCTCTGTTCTCACAGGTAAATGTTTTCCCAGGCCTTTGTACAACCTAAACTATGTCATACGTAAAGATCTTCAGCATAAGCTTGGGAGAACAACACTGACCTGAGGAAGGTAAGTGGGTACCGGGTGAATGTAGATCTTGGGGAAGATAGACCTGAAGAGCCATGCCTTCACATTAGACGTAAGACGTTTGTTTCAGAGTATACAGATCTGGATTTGAGGGAACATAGACCTGGGTAACACAACTTTGGGGAACACCGACCGGACCCCATGCTTTCATTGATTCACTGTGAATGAGGCACATTTGTCAGCAGTCCCTGACACTCCGGTGTCAGGCTTGAGGTTGAGGGTGTGTTAACAACAGTCTCAGTTCACCTGCCGAAAATGTAGTGTATAAGGAATGCCTAAATGTGACTCTTCTTGGATAATAGGCGTGTTTCATCTGTTGAATACCTGGATGAATACCTGTTGAACACCTGTACCTGTACCTACCTGTACAGATTTACCTACATTTTTTTCTACCTTACCTTTCTTCTTCCCAGAAGCTGATAGGCCTGTTGAAGCCCTAAGGTGTGTGTATACTATAATGCACAGGGAAGATCCAAACAAAATAAACGTGAAACGTCTGGAGCTAAAAAAAAAAATAAAAAAAAAACAAACAAAAAAACCCCTCACACCTAAACAGCAATATTTCTGTCAAGATGTGGGTACAACTAGTTCTTATGCACTTTAAATAAAATAGGCAGTTTATTGGCTGAAAAAACTGGATTGATGAACAAATTTCCTGTTAACTGTAGAGGATCTTTAAAAAAAATATTAATATTTGTTTTAACTTTTTGGAACCGGAAAGGCGGGTTTTTAATGGACGTTAATAGCCTGCAAGCATACACTTACTCTACTAATAAATGTTGCCTATGTCTGGCATCGTGCCTGACAGGTAAGCAGACAGGCCTACTGCTCACACACCTGCATTCTCCCACCAGCTGCCTCTGGCCCTTCCCCGAACATCCCATACAGCTAGCTCTCCATGCTGTTGATTCTCTCTCTACCCCTTCCCCCGCCCACCACCCCATTCACTTCAAGCTCTTTCCATTTAAACCCCACTTCCACCTTCTTAAACATTTATAGGTATCTCTTAAGTACCGATGCTCCAAGGTTTCCTTAAATAGTCCTGAGGTGCACGTGACCTTGAGTTAAATTTACTTGTTTTCAACATTTCTACAGTCCTAGTTGCAAGTGACATGTGTTTTGTTTTTAATTATTATTTTTTTTTAAATTTTAAATGTCCCGTGTATTATTTCTCTTGATGTCCAAACTTAATTCCTCTCAAGCCTTTTCGCTACTCTATCCCTCCCAGCGCCTACCTATCCCCCGCGCACACCATCTAGATGCCACTGCTCCAAGAGTTTTGTGAAAAGTCCTTAGGTACGTGCAAGTGAACTTCACAGGTACAGTTTTAATTGATTTAGAAATTCCCACAATCGTTTTTTTTTTAGTTTTAAGCAAACTTCGCACACCATATTGTTCAGTCTGTTTTTTTGATTCCATTCCTTTCCCCTTCATTCACTCTTTCTACACTAATTGGCATTGCTGCCCCAATGTTTGTTTTGAAAGAGCTTAGATGTAATGTAACACTGTAGCTTCCATTGAGTTAAAAAAAAAAGCAAACAAACACGCACACAAACTTTTAATTTATAATTTAATTGATTTACCTTATATTGTCCCTTCTCCATAGGGAAATTCTGGGCCGCCTCCCCTGGGGAAAGCGTAGTCGCAGCCTGTGGCGCGTCCAAACCCAACCTACCTAACATAATTAGTTGTGATTTTGAAAATTTGCAAATTTACTGGGGGAGTAAACCGGAGTACCCGGAGAAAACCCCCGAGACGTTGCCCGAGTCGAAAGTAAATAATACGCCCATATGCTGGATCGAACCCACACCCGTCAGGCGCCAATGGTTTCTGGCCTGTGGACAAGTTAGTCCCGCCTTAGCCCACTTGGCTACAACGCTCGCTAAGCTCAACATTTCTACAGAATCTTTTCTAAAATTGTACACACACGCACACATCTTCCTTCTGCTCTCGTTTTCCCAATTAAATCCATTTCCCCTCAAACACTTTTCCTCTACGCCCTCAACATGAACATTGAGGTTTAACGTCTAAACCCACCATTGGCAATATGGCAGACAAGGGAATAACCATCCCAGGGAAGAGGAAGTAAGGATCTAAATCAACACGGAACCACCAAAGTAACCGTACTGCTTAGATGGACAAGGAAAAACTGCCACATTCTTTTCTGTTTCCACCCTGGGAATCGAACCTATGTCATAGGTGTGCCAGGCGAATGTTGTACCACTGAGGTAAGGAAGTGGGTGAGAAGAGGGAAGAGGGACCTCTCCAGTCTCCCACTTTAATTCGCACCACAGAAACTGGCCAAATATGAGCTATTTCTCCCAAAAGAAATAATAACCCCCAGGTCTGTTAAGATATTGTTAAGTTTTGTATATAGTCCAATGATTGGCGAATTTATTTTATTTACTTTATTTGTATTTAAACCTTTTTATATAACGCTTTTTCCAGCTTCCGAATCCTACACAATTATAGTTGATTTCTGACGAAAAATTGTTCGGTAGGGTAACTCAGGGCAAAGCACCCACCTTAAGCAAGAAATGTAATAGCGCCTCCTATTGAAGTAGCTATCAGCTCGAAATAGGCTTAAATAATAAAGACACGTCAAAGCTACAAAATATCACAAACGTTCGCATATAGCAATACAAGAAAAATACACAGAGAGTTAAACAAGATGTTTTTATTGGCCTTCTTGCCCCAGGTATAGAGCACGCGTTTTTCCATGAGGTAAAACGCCTGCTATAGCCCACCATTAAAATTATGAGAATGTACATATAAAAGGTTAGGCTGCTGCGTTCCCTTGTCATCTCCATCTTCCTATACGCTTGCAAAACATGGATCCTCACAGCAGATCTACAAAAAAGAATACAAAGCATGGAGATGAGCTCTCGTCGAAGCCACTTTCCGCCGCCTGAACGTCAGGCCAATATTTAGTACTTTTGCATTTAGAAGCGTTAAAATGAACCGTTTACCAATATTATTTATATCGGACTGTAATCTAAAACTTTCATTAGACAATTTGTATAGTTTTGTGTGGTAAGTCATTTATAAAAATTGTAAATAAAACAGGACCAAAAATACTGAAGAGGAACTGTCGCCGACTTTTACCCGTTGGCTTGTCTGTCAAAAGTTCTTAATCCATTTACACATTTCCAGTGAAACCATATGATTCAATTTGACTTAAAAGTCTAGCATGCGTGACAGAATCAAATGCCTTTTTACAATCCAGATACAGCACATCAAAAAGCTTTCACCATTATGCAACATTCCCGTAAATCTTCAATGACTTCTAACAGCTTAGTCACCTATGGCCTACCATTCTTGAAACGATGATGACAGTCAGTATAAAGAGCGTAGATTCATATGGTCCACCACAGCATCCTTTACAAAAGGCTCATGGACATTGCAAAGGATTCATGTGAGACTTACTGGCCTATATAGTTTCCCGCTTCTGCACGGCTACCATTTTAAAAAAAGAGCAGTGACATTGGCTTCGTTCCAGTTAGCCGGAACAGTTCCCTCATCATAGGATTTACTAGAAAGTAGATACAAAGTAGAGACAACTCGTCACTACCACTTTTAACGCTCTAGGCGGAATACCATCAGGGCCAAATGCTTTACATGGGTCTAGTTTAGCTAGTTTTTCATGTACCGCTTTAGGTGTTATAAGAATTTCATTTAGACTTACGCCATCCGATTTGGAACCAGGATCCAATTTAGGAATGCTGTTTAAATCTTCTTTTGTTAAAACACTGTGGAAAAAGGTCATTTAAACATTTGCCTTGTCCTCATCACTGACTGCCACATCTCCATGCTTTTTCCTCAAGGAGCTGACGCCGGAAGACACTTTTGTCTTGAAATGAATGTACTTCCAAAATACCTTAAGTTCTCTCTAATATATAGTGCAACACCCAGGTTTAGATTTTTATTCATGAAGCGCTCAAATCATGGTATATTATATTCTACTTTCCAAACACCGGATTGATTTTTAGTAATTATTTCAGTAAGAGCAACAACACTAACGTTCTTATCCCTTAAAAGCTGTAATAATTCAGTTTTCTTCTTTTAAAAAACTTTCAAGATTTGAGTATAGAACAGTACAACTTGAATTACATATTTAAGCTTAATACTAGAAAAAAAAAACTCCTTACAATCTTTGCCCATCTTAGTGTTGTGTTAAAATATGTGAAGTGGGATTTTCAGGTCACTGTTGTGCATCTGCATTCCCCCTCCGCTTCTCTTTTCCCTCTCTTCCCTGCCCAATGTCTGTTCCCTAAATATTTGTTCTGGTATGGAGAGCAAAGTACTTCAAAATAGTCGCGTGCACACAACAAAAAATACATACACACAGATTAAACACACACACACATACACAAAGAAACCACACTACGAACACACGGAATTGCAAAAAATGAAATGCAAAACAAAACAAAAATTGGAATAATGGATTTTGTTTATTTTATGTCCTAAGTTTTCATGTTATTGTGTTTGTTTTGTTTTGTTGTTGTTTTGTTGTTGTTGTAATTTAAATCCTTTATTTGATAAAATGATATTGGATTTTTACAAACATACACATACATAAGAATAAACTTACACAATAATAAACATAAACTTACTTTTATGTACTTCAATAACAATTTTTTTTAAAGTATCGGTGTTTAAAATAACTGATAATGTAAGCGATTTTCTTCAAGAAAACATCATTTATACTATGGTGTCATCATGGACTCAAATTATCATTTGCCACCTATGACGTAATAATGAGGTAGAACTAATGCACTTTGTAATAATACTATTTTTTTAATGTAAGATAATGTAAGCCATTCTTTAAATAAGTGTATGATTTTATAAAACATCATTGATAGTTAATTTGTCAATAAGCAAAACATAGTTTGCTGTATATGATGGTAATAATGATGTGCATTCAACTAATAACTTGGAGCAAATATTCTCTCCTACATTAAGATACAAAATAAGAGGGAGGCGATTTGAGTGCAGTTTTTATGATTAGGTCTACCGAGTGCCCCTTGGACTTTGATGCTTTAGAAAATGGCCGAACTCTCATAAAGGTTGCACCGAACCCGTTGCCCTCCAGTTTTTCCATTAGTGTAGGAGAGAGTAAGCTTACTTGCTTTTAATTTAATATTTGAATGTACAGTGCACCATTATTAACATGAATTAATTAAATATTCACCGCCTTATATAATATGTTACGGAACAAAAGACGCACTTCTAAAACAACAAACAAAAGAAGAAACTCAAAAGTAATGAAAGAGAATACAAAATCATCATCATCGCAGCAGCAACAGCATTACCACCAGCTTCTTCTTCTTTTTTTCTGTTCTTCTTCTTCTTCTTCTTCTTCTTCTTCTTCTTCTTCTTCTTCTTCTTCTTCTTCTTCTTCTTCTTCTTCCTCTTCTTCTTCTTCTTCTTCTTCTTCTTCTTCTTCTTCTTCTTCTTCTTCTTCTTCTTCTTCTTCTTCTTCTTCTTCTTCTTCTTCTTCTTCTTCTTCTTCTTCTTCTTCGTGTGCAGGTAGGGGAGAGGTCATACGTTGAGGTTGTTTTTAGTTCAAGCTGGGAGCGGGAATGAACGGTTCAAATAAAAGATTGATGTGGTCCATATAGTATTTGCTTGTATGAATTTAATGTTTTATTATGTACTGACTCTGTTGCGTCAATGTTAATTGCAAATTAAGCTGTTTGTTTGTGCAATAAAGATTCTTCTTCTTCTTCTTCTTCTTCTTCTTCTTCTTCTTCTTTCTTTCTTTCTTTCTTTCTTTCTTTCTTTTTCTTGTTCTTCTTTTTTCTCCCCCTCCTCGCTCTCTTCTTTTTGAACTTCAATCACACTAGCTATTCTTTTAACTAACGTCTTTAAAGAGTCAAGTAAAGTCAACAAATCTGTATTACACACAATAAAAACTTCATACAGCACATTCCCTCTCAACGAATAAGAAAAGAACATAAAAAAAACCCTTTCTAAACAAATAGAATAATACAAAGAAACATTATTACAAACAATCTCTTCCAGTTTTTTCTTACTACTAACGCACACACCTTATGTACATAACATATTTACAGTTAATTTCATTTGGTTAACGAAACAATTCATATCATGCACATAAAATTGAGATAACTTTCCATTCATTATGATAGTTTGAGGGTATAAACATAATATATAGTGGTATTCAATTACTCAGATGAGAAGCTACGACCAGTACGAGCAATCACTTCATAGGCCAGTTGTTTTCATCATGGAGTGCAGTTATCATAGTCAAGGGAAGCAAGTGTGGTTGTAACACAATACTAGTACATGTAATACTATAATAATACTATCAATAATAAAAATAATAATAAAGTCTTAGATATAGACTGACTGCCGCATTATACAATACACACACACACACACACGCACACACAAACACACGCACGCGCACACAGAGTATGATCAGGTGGGATTTATGAATTGAAATGCGCAGCAAGACAGTTGCATACACACGCATCAAAACAGTATTAGGAGGAAATTGTGGCAGTTTTCATTCAGCAAGGAGATGGCGGTAGGAATTAAACTGCCTTGCTGAGGGCTCTGTTTTTGAACAGCTGTTCCAGAGGCACCTGCTTCTTGCCAACTATCTTGCTGCACACATTAACAACGCCAGACAGAGAGTTTCGGCTCTTCACACTTGCCCCGTACCAACAAACAAATGGAAATGTTAGGATTGATTCTACAAAAGCATGGTAGCAAAGGTCTGTCGCTTTACGAGACACTATCAAGGACCTTAGCTTGTACAGTATATACATTCTTTGTTTGCACCTCGTGAAAATCACTTCAACATTCTTTGAAAAAGTCAGCGTGTCATCTATTACACTGCCAAGATACCTGTATTCCTCGACTCTATCCAAAAGTCCGACCCTACCACATCATATGGGAGGCACTGTGGTCTAATGGTAGTGCTTCGGCTTGAGGATCTGAAGGTCCCGGGTTCGAGCCCTGGCCGAGCCATTGTGTTGTGTCTCTGGGAAAGACACTTTACTCCTGTTTTCCTACTCCTTCGGATGAGAGTATAAACCGAGGTCTAGTCTGTGTGTCGCATACATTCCATCATATCGGACTTTAAAGATCCTGACGCTCATGTCCTAGACGGGTGAGTGCCGGTAACAAGAACACACCCAGCATGCACTTGGTCCTTCTCCCCCATCCCTGGCTGCCCAGGATTGTGCTCAGTTGTCCGGGCGTCATACCATGCGCCAAATGCTGCGGGTGGGCGTCTCGGACGGTTTGAGTTAGATCCTGTATCGGCCAGCGCCTTGATCCTTAGGCTAAGGCGCCTTATAAATGACGAACATTATTATTATTATTATTATATATATGTAGTCTATGATCATTTTTTTAGTAATTCCTAAGTTCATTTATAGAAAATTAGCATCTCACCACTGAGCAAAAGCCTCTACACCATTTTATAGCTAGTGACAGAGTCTCATATGCCAACGAGTGGAGTGTCATCAGAAAATGTGATGACGTGCTTATCGGCTCTGCCACAGCGGCAATCGTTGGTGTAGAGTGTGAAGTTAAAAGGAGAGATCACAGCACCCTGAGGTGTTCCAATGTTGATTTTCCTCACAGAAGAAGAGCAGGAGGAGAGAGAGACAGACGGGGAAGAGACATGTGGTTTAGACGCAACGGTATAGGGAGAAAAGGGAGGAGAGGGTCCAGTAGAGCGAGACCTAACACAGACAGTCTGTGCGGTCATTGAACGTACTACTTCACGGACACCGTACCGAGTGAGCTTTGGATTTTGTTGCTTCAGATAATGGCCGAAATCTCATAAAGACTGCACTGAACCTTATGCCCTCCAATTCCATCCCCTTAGCAAGGTAAGTTGGCCTTTCTTTATTGTCTCTCTTAATTGGAAAGACAACGGTACGTTTTCTAGAACATTACCATACCTCGCTACCATTGACTATTTAGCCTTCTGTTATTGGTTTTTAAGTCAAGAACAGCTGCAAAGGAAATTTCTAGTAATGTTTCTTTTTAAGATACACAGGAGTCGCCGTTTTAAAATGACAGAGATGTGCAAATTAACATCATAAAAGGAGAACATTTGTTTGCAGACACCGAAGTATTCAGATTTTTTAATGAACATTACAACGCGCATGTGCGGAAGATAAACACGTAAAAGGAAGTTGTACTGAAATTTTGCGATTTAGACAAAATACTGGTAATTTCGACCACAATATTGATATTATACTGAAAACATATAGTTATAATCCGAATTAGGCTATATTTACAAAGCAAACAAACCCAGATATATTACTGCATCATTTTGTCATTTTTGTGTTCGTATTATTCTGAAACGATCTTGCTTGCTCTGACTTTTAGACAATGCCAGGCGTGATTTGTAAGGTCAAGAAAACTCATCTCTCGTAAATTAATAAGCAAGAACAATGGCCGCGGAAATTTCCCAGGGACACACGAAAACGCCAATATTGGATTTTGCTTTACTTTGTTTGAGCGTGTGGAGTTTGTTTCCTGGTATGAAAGAAATGGAATAATAAATTGAGGTAATCATATTGTTGTTTTGGGATTAACTAATTAATATTTTTCCTTCAAAAGAGGTCACATGGTCTGTTATTGTCCTACCTCTCTCTCTTTCTCTCTTTCTCTCTCCCAACCCTCATAAATAATTTCCTTACTAGTCTCGTCCCTGTTCCTCTCTTCATCTTCTTTAATTTGCCTTCTTCTTCTTCTTCTTCTTCTTCTTCTTCTTCTTCTTCTTCTTCTTCTTCTTCTTCTTCTTCTTCTTCTTCTTCTTCTATGTTGCATGGCTGTTTTCCAATATAATATATTGGACGAATAAATCTTCTTCTTCTTCTTCTTCTTCTTCTTCTTCTTCTTCTTCTTCTTCTTCTTCTTCTTCTTCTTCACCCGATACACGTTGGTCGAAGGCTACTAGAAGCATGCTGTAGTAGTCGCCTCAACAGGCCAAAAAAGCATGCTCTCATGCTTCAGAGCACTGCTTCCTATACGCTTCAAGCCATACGAGCATTGACCAATGAACTCATGAAAATAGAAAATGTAAGTTTCGTCTCCTCTAGGGGACGAAATAGGTCAAACTGTATTTGTTTCGAGGTCAACTGTCTTTTACGAACCGTTTGACAATGTTTTTGAACCGTTTGTTGACGCCGGATAGGGTCCTCACTTGGTTTCATGCAATTTAAGAATTCAACAAGGCAAACGGGTTTTTGAGACGGAAAGAGCGGAATGTTGTAGAGCAACATTCTGTATATGTTTACAGTGAAATTGCGCTTTTTCCGTCACTATTGAGCTTGAAGAGTATAGGAAGCAGTGCTCTGAAGCATGAAAGCATGCTTTATTGTTTGTTGAGGCGACTAGTAAAGCATGCTTCTGGCAGTCTTCGACCAATGTGTACCGGGTGTCTTCTTCTTCTTCTTCTTCTTCTTCTTTTTCTTCTTCTTCTTCTTCTTCTTCTTCTTCTTCTTCTTCTTCTTCTTCTTCTTCTTCTTCTTCTTCTTCTTCCTCCTCCTCCTCCTCCTACTAGTCGTACACGTCGTCTTCTTCTCTTTCAATGAATTATCGCAAGTTTGCATGTTTGTCTTTCTCCATCTTGGAATTACGGAATTACGCTGGTTTGCATTTTTTTTCGTGTTTGGCAAAACTTCTTCCTCATAAAACACAAAATATTGGTTTCCTAAGGTATGGAAACAGAATGTCAAAAATGTAGAAGTCGTGTGTGAATGAGTGTGTGTATGTGCGTGTGGTTGTGCGTGCATCTGCGCGTGTTTGTGCGTGCGTATGTGCGTGCATGGGTGTGTTGTGCGTGGATGTTTCCAGAACTGTAAAATGTCTAATTGACGACGCATTAACCTCTTTGTAATGCTATGCGTTGATAAGAAAAAAAACTGACTAGTAAGAATTGCTAGCTCACGCAAAATATTACTTGGGGAAGGCAGTATGCTATGTATCATCAACCACAGCTCTAAACGATCGAGCTAAGTGTCTAATGTCTAGTGATACAGGAGCATGTCTATGTTCCCCCTGGTAAATGTTCCCTCAAATCTATGTTTGGACATTTGTATGCTCCCTTCCGTGGCTACGTCACCAGAGTATCAGACCTTGCAAAGACCATCTTGCAAGGCGCGGTGCAAGAAGGCCGAAGAAGAAGGAGACGGAAAAAGAGGCGGGAAGATAATATGTGCGAATGGACTGGCTTAACATTGAGTGAAACCATGAGGGCTGCTGAGGACAGAGAATTAGAAAGAAGCGTACGCTGGTTAAGCGATCCTCGGTGGTGCCCCAACGACTTTCGGAGTTACGGGATAGGATAGGAAAGGATGTTCCCTTAGGTCTATGTTCCTTTAGGTCTATGTTCGGACAGGTCTATGTTTGGACATTTGTATGTTCCTTAAGGTCTAGGTTTCCTTAGGCCTAAGGGTCTATACTCTTTCTTGCAGGTCTATGTTTTGAAAAGTCTGTGTTCCCTCGGGTATGTGATCCTTCGGGTCTATGTTTGGACAGGTCTATGTTCCATCAGGTCTGTTTCCTGGGGTCGGTGTTCCCTCGGGTTTATGTTACCTCGGGCCTGTGTTTAGACAGGTCTATGTTTCCTCGGGTCTGTGTTTCCTCAGGTCTATGTTTGGACAGGCACATTTGGGACTGGCCTATGGTCTTACAGGTACTAGGTCTATGTTTGGCCCATTCTATGTTCCCGCGGATCTGTGTACCTCAGGTCTATGTTTCCTGACGTCTATATTCCATGAAGTTCATGGTCTCTGTTCTCACAGGTAAATGTTTTCCCAGGCCTTTGTACAACCTAAACTATGTCATACGTAAAGATCTTCAGCATAAGCTTGGGAGAACAACACTGACCTGAGGAAGGTAAGTGGGTACCGGGTGAATGTAGATCTTGGGGAAGATAGACCTGAAGAGCCATGCCTTCACATTAGACGTAAGACGTTTGTTTCAGAGTATACAGATCTGGATTTGAGGGAACATAGACCTGGGTAACACAACTTTGGGGAACACCGACCGGACCCCATGCTTTCATTGATTCACTGTGAATGAGGCACATTTGTCAGCAGTCCCTGACACTCCGGTGTCAGGCTTGAGGTTGAGGGTGTGTTAACAACAGTCTCAGTTCACCTGCCGAAAATGTAGTGTATAAGGAATGCCTAAATGTGACTCTTCTTGGATAATAGGCGTGTTTCATCTGTTGAATACCTGGATGAATACCTGTTGAACACCTGTACCTGTACCTACCTGTACAGATTTACCTACATTTTTTTCTACCTTACCTTTCTTCTTCCCAGAAGCTGATAGGCCTGTTGAAGCCCTAAGGTGTGTGTATACTATAATGCACAGGGAAGATCCAAACAAAATAAACGTGAAACGTCTGGAGCTAAAAAAAAAAATAAAAAAAAAACAAACAAAAAAACCCCTCACACCTAAACAGCAATATTTCTGTCAAGATGTGGGTACAACTAGTTCTTATGCACTTTAAATAAAATAGGCAGTTTATTGGCTGAAAAAACTGGATTGATGAACAAATTTCCTGTTAACTGTAGAGGATCTTTAAAAAAAATATTAATATTTGTTTTAACTTTTTGGAACCGGAAAGGCGGGTTTTTAATGGACGTTAATAGCCTGCAAGCATACACTTACTCTACTAATAAATTCATATTCAATAATTTCAAAAGTTCGCTTAAAATACATCTGATATCCCCAATCATTCGAATCGCGTTTTCTAAACATTACAAATGAAATAATAATATATGTGCAAGTTTTGTTTCTTTTTCATGTTAGGACGTGCAGACTTTCTTTGAAGGCTCCAAATACTGATTATTTTCAACTGTTCTAAAACTTGTCGTTCAAATTCTATATAATCTCTCTGTCTCCAAGCATTAAAACGAAATTCTCCACCACCAATAATAATCATAATTGACAATATCAAAATAATGTGTGCTGTACACGTAAGTCTATGTACGTTGCGAACATTACGCGTATTACGCAGCAAACAATCTTGTAAAAAAAAAATCGCATATTCTATGTTAACATTATTTATTATTTAATGGTCTTGTTGTGCTGTTTGTTTATGTTTATAGCGGTAAAGTAACGTCAGGTAATTGGGTAATTATTATTACAAAACACATTAAAATCCATCTTCAGAACAGCTATGAAGTCCAAGGTATATTTATAAAGCCGAGATAAATAAAACTTCCAACAACAAAGAGTTATTCGGCGCTTGACATACTTATCCTAAGAAAGACAGGCTGCAAGCTTTGGTTGAGACGTTCTGCTGTCGAACAAGCATGTCTGTTATGAGAACAGTACTTGGCATAGTCATACTATCTAGACTTGCGCAACATACTAAAGCGATGTTACCTATAAGACAGACATTGTTAACTGCGATCTTCTTGTCTTACCTTCTAGTCTTATTATTCCATCACTCGGCCTAGCTTCAGTCCTTTAGCTTTCAGTCTTCAGCTTCCTTTTCGTCAACAAAGACTGACAACCATGACCCAATGAACGACTAACACACAAACTTGCGAAAGTCACTCCAGATGCTATTGGGATGCCTCACAGAGTAAACACTAGCTCACAAGGAACAGAGAGCATAGAGTTTCAGGCCGCCTTGAAAACATCCTGATAACTCCCCAACCCACATGTAAGTCCCCAGCTTGGGTTGTATGTACCTGGGTGCAAGGCACACCATGAGAACTCTCCTACCCAGGGACCCTCCCAGAAAAAGCAGAGTTTGCAGGCCAGAAGAGTATGTTGAACCTATTGTTTTGATTATTTTGCCGATGGTACTCTTCAAATACAGAGTATAAAAACCCTGATAATCCCCATGAAACACCCCATACACCACCCGCCCCTCCAACATGCAGGTATCCGTGTCTATCCAATTCAATTCAATTCAATTCAATTCAACACATCTTTATTATCACAGGAATGGAAATATTGTACAAGTCTCATCACATTATATTATATTATGGCTCCACACAACAAGACAGTTATAATGAACAATAATAAGACACAGACTGATATAAGAGGTTCAGAAAGCATAGGATCCGTACGCACATCATCCGTACATAATTTAACTATGCATTAATTGAGCGAACGCCTCTTGCAGGTAAAAATATTACAGGTAAGAAGTAGGACTAAAGAATAGGCACTATTATTTCAGTCATAAAAGCCTCGCGCAGTTACAACACACTCACGCACTACATTTGCCCACTCATCACTGCAGCCGTGCACTCATCCACACAGAACACATCATAAACAACTATAACAACGAGATAAAAAAATACCAAACAAGTCCTTGACAAATAAGGTAATACACTCACACTTACAAACACAATAATTATCAATGGACATGTGGGTAGTAAAGTAAAACATACAAGTTTGAATGTAAAAGCAATTAATCAGATAAAAATAAATGATGGGGTTATTAATTTGAGGGTGGTGAGGTGTCCTGAGCAGAGCCATCAGCGTTTGTTGGTTGAATTGAAAAGGGTAAATCCCTACACTTAACAGGGTCTGCAGTGCAATGACCTAGAAATACGAATATGTTTAACTTATTATTTTTAGAGTATTTACTACAAAAGTCACCTGCTTAATTAGTTTTCGAGATGTTTCTTAAACTCACAGATTGGGTGCACTTAAAGTCGCACTACAGGTTGAAACCATTGTAAGTGTTGATACTGGGGCGTATCTGCATAATTACATTTTCTAGTTGTTGGCGTTTTCTCCGGCAAACGTTTTTGTACAGAAAGGAGAAGTAGTGTAGAAAATGGAATGAATTGTTCTTATACAGCATTATACCAACTCATGGAGCTGCTCAAGGCACTAGTGGGGAAAAAAAAGTATCTAGCTGAAACTGCCCAAGTCGCCAACTTGCCCTTCTGCTTGATGCGCAAGATAGTCTCGAGCAATCTCGACCTAACCGCGCTCTTTTAATTTGTGCCTGTTACTTTTCTTTTTTGACAGCAAGCCATGATCCGGGTTCTTTCACCTGCCTCTGCAGCGACAAAGTCAAACACCATGTAAAGAGACACTACAAAGAAAAGTCCACCCTGGTGAAAAAGATATTGTCCCGTCACAGTTTAATTTCGAACTACTGTCGCCCCCAGGAAAGCGCTTTACATTGCAATGATTTTTTAGCACTTAGCCGCCACTCCGTTATGTGTTGCTGTAGAATAAGTCACCTGCGCAATTCTATTTGCTTCAAGACTTTCTCTTGTTCAGAGATTGCTTGCGCACGGAGAAGTCCTACTGCGCTAGTTCCCATCATCAACCAAAAAAAAACCCCAGTAACATTTGAGATAGTACAGGTCCCGCTGACTGGCACAAGTAGAAATAAACAAACTTACTTGGGACGAACAGCGTAAAAAGATTTTGGAGTGGGCGTGTTGATATGGCATTTTGGAGAATTCCTGTAAGTTTCTGACAGTAAATTTACCGTCTTAGGTGTCTCAATATTTACGTTCAATCACGACTTCAAGAAAGCGTTTGGAGCCAAACTTGGAGCGAACAACAACAACAACAACAGCAAACTAAAACAACTACAGCAACAACAACAATAACAACTTTTACCATTCTATAAACGTTCACTTACAAGATCCATTCTAAAACATTTCTGACCTTATTTTATGTCAGAACTCTACTTGATGATGATGAATACTGCTGCTGTTGATGGGGGTGATGATGATGATTATGATGACGACGACGACGACGACGACGACGATGATGATGATGATGATGATGATGATGATGATGATGATGATGATGACAATGATGATGAGGATTATTATGACGACGATGATGAGGAAAAGGAGGGGAATGCTGAAAAATAGAAATGTATTAAATAACATAGCAGTATACCCTTCCCGGAAGACACATTTGCTTGAAGAAAACGAACGTTAGATCATTCACAGGAATGAACCTCTAGTCCCTAGAACCCGCTGACCCTTCTGTCCAATTTTGACAAATATTATACATTACAAGACAATACAGACCACGCCATTAAGTGACGAGTGTGGAATTTCGTTGTTGAGAAGAGCGATGGCAGCACTAGAAAAGTTGAAAGTTTCGGGTGTAGAACACGGAGCATAACAGAAGCTAATAGGAACGCCTGGTTTATAGGGCAGAGGCGGGTGGAGTAGACTACTTATGGTATTTCGGGGTCGAGAACAACCAACAGGGGCAGGATCAGTAAATTAGGATCTAGGAGTAGCCTTGTATAACTAGAAGAGAGGCTATACAGTTTGATTGTGTTTTTAAGTGCAGGCTTGTGAGTCCTGGAGTGCAGAGCTGAAGGTTATGATCGTAGGAATAAAACAAAGAGGTCTCCGAATGTCGGGTGCAAACGAATACTTGCGTAATGGAAGCTATCAAGAAGACAATATTTTAAAATGTTTTATGACAGACTCTGTGTGTGTGTGTATGTGTGTGTGTGTGTGTGTGTGTGTGTGTGGGTGTGTGGGTGTGAGCGTTTGCGTGTGTGCTGTTGGATTTTGCTTCAATCACAAACTTATTTTCAACCTCTGTAGCGAATAGCGGTGTTTTAGCGCTCGTTGGAAATTTTTACAACAAGATTAAAGTCCTGAAGTGCCGATGCCAAATATAAACAATTAGCAGAACGAAAAAGAAATGGAAACTTCTTATGAAAACAAAAGACAGATGTGCTTTTTTTAAAATCTATAATGCAATCCATTGCATTTCTAATTCAGTTTATATTTCTACAGCGTCTGCTGTCACGTCACATAAACATTAACATGCTTTTGTGTTTGCAGGAGGTGTTGAAGAGAGTGCAAAGTTTGGAGAACCGAGTAACCTCAAGACAAAACCCACTCACGAATTATCCCGAAACGAACGGTTACTTTAACAATAGCAAGTGTCAGAGAGTACACGAAGTAACCTGTTAATGTCGAGAGCAGGAAGACAAAATGTACTGCCCATAGAAAGCGGGACTGCTGCTGAGCTGCTCTTGCTGGTGAGTGGAATTTAGCACCTGTGGTATTTGGGGTACACCCCAAATATGCGGAAGGTGGGGTTAGGGCTTGTATTGATCAACTGAAATTCCGGTCAGATTTGTAACACGTGTGCGTCTCACGTTGGGCATTAGATTGGATTTTAATTATTCCTGCAGCGCCATCAGCCGTTTTATTTTGAGCTGATAAGTGCGCTGCATAAGAATAGATTCGGTACGTCAAGGTTCTAATGCTATAAGAACATAATCTCTTGCATGAAATCGGTGTTACTATTTTATTATTATTAATATATTCACAAAAATGACTGAGACATTGTTTAAAAAAATATATATATGCTTTATGCTCAAGAGCTTCTCAAGGTTCGGGCCGTTACAGGATCTAACACAAGCCGCCCGAGGAGCCCATTTGCAGCTTTTGGGTGTATAGTATGATGCCCAGAAGACGTGTTTGTTGGAGTATTTGTCTAGCTGGCGCTCTCCCGTCTAGGACATGAGCGTAAGGATATTTAAATTCTACTGTTATTATTGAAAGAAACATGTCGTAAGAGAGAAGGCTAATGCCATTAAAAGAAACATGATTACGCGAAACCTTTCAGTGAAAAATAATAAAATGCGTTAAGGACTGGTTCTTCCTTTTTTAAGTCGATTTTGTGAGGGTGGTATTCTCATCAACTCTCATTCACTGAATGGCAGCTACTATCAGGCTCGGGTCCAAAGTACAGACGATAGTTTTAGCATTCCCGATAAATGAATGCTCAAGGTATTCGCATTGTTTATACATGCAAGATACGGGGGAGGCAGAGAGGGAATCCCTTAAATATGATACGAAGGTGGCCGCCACCAGTACTATCAAAATAAACCATCGGTGGCATGAACAAGAAATCTGTATAGTGTATACACATAGCGATCGTACCTGTACTACTTACGTATGGAACAGAGAGGTAGGGGAAGATTTATATAGGAAGCAGGAAGGAAATAAGGAGTTAGTCGGGTGTTCCCACAAGCCTATGTTCACAGAGGTCTAAGCTTCCTCGAGTCTAGATCTATTGTCTGCAAGTGTTATGTTCAATTAATACTTTTCAGGTCTGTGTTCCCCCAAGCCTTTGTCTCATAGACCTAGATTTCTTCAGGTCTTCAATATGCGATTTAAAAGATCATTTACTGTCCACAACTACACTAGGACATTATTTTAACATGTTGGTGACATAACTGGGACACGAAACACGGCACGGGACAATGTTCAATGTCAATAGTCCTCCAGCTATTCCTAAAGCTCTAATTTGCCCCAAACCTATATTAGCCAGAATGAACATTGAAGTTTAACGTCTACACCCACCATTGGCGATATGGCAGACGGGGATAACCATCCAAGGGAAGAGGGCGTAAGGACCTATATCAAAACTGAACCATCAGAGCAATCACACTGCTAAGATGGACAGTGAAAATGGCCACTTTTTATCTTGCCCCACCGCGGGATACGAACCTGGGTTCATCGGTGTGCCTGGCGAACGCTTTACCACTGAGCTGAAGATAGCCTGTTTGATTGGTTTGTTACAGCAGAAACATCATGTGGAAATTTCAGTTTCAGTTTTTATATTTATATAGGCTATCTTCAGTTATATTGCAATAAACCCAAGCGAAGAAGTGGAGGCTTTGTAGTCGTCCCTATCATGCAAAGTAAACGACAGAGTTCTCTTTAGAATGGTAAATAAAGATAGAGACATATACATTTAGAGCTGCGGGAATATAGACTTGGGGGAGCACAGACCTTCTACAGAGAAGATTCCAGCGTGAAGCAGATATGAAGAAGAATTGCATAGATCTTTCTAGATCTGTGGGAAGGAGTAGGCATGTACTCGCAGTAGGTATGTGCAGAACAACAGAGATGAATGTACAATGACGCAACACCATTGCTAAACGGTTTGGCAGCAGTACTAGATGTATATCCTTCAATGGAGTGAGAACCAGCAACGACCTTGGCTTCTCAACAATGAGTGCTTTGACTCAGAGAGAGAGAGAGAGAGAGAGAGAGAGAGAGAGAGAGAGAGAGAGAGAGAGAGAGAGAGAGAGTGGGTGGGTGGGTGGGTGGGTGGGTGGGTGGGAGGGGATAAAGAGAGAGAGATAATGAATTTACCTGAATTTACCTGAGTGGCCACTGAGCGCGGCCGACGGGGTAGGAAGTTTAATGAAATGTAAAACGTTTTTTTTTAAAAATTGAGATTAAGATTTTAGACTAATTAAAAAGTGTAATGTCATTATTCCTGCATATTATAGCCTGGATCTACAAACGCAAAGTAATTATCTTGCATCACCTGTCATGGAAAATCCGATACAGCACAAAAAGCATGCGTCGATACGAAAATATAGTTATAGAAAGTAACTTATTGCGATTGTAGTCTAATCAAGTATAACGTTGTTGCCTTTTTGTGGATAGGTCAGTCACCAATGAAATAACAGTGTAAAACTTGAACATTGTTACCTGGTTCGAAAATATTGGCGCTAGAAACAGGAACAGACCCAACCGCATTGTAAACCTAGCTAGCAGAGTGATAGGAAAGACACAAAAGCCAATAACAGAAATATATAAAGATTTTGTAAAAAGTAAAGCTAAAAAGATCATGTCTGATAACAGTCATCCCATGTGTAGATCATTTGAACTGTTGCCCTCAGGTCGGAGGTTTAGAACCCCGGCCTGGAAAAGAAACTTGTATGGCCACTCTTATGTACCAAGTGCAATCCGCATTTTAAATTTAAGCAAACTGTAATACCCCCAGTTACCTACATGTTTCTTCTGTGTATTGTGATGATGTAATGTAATATGATGTGAGTTGTGCAATGATGTAAGCTATTTATTATGCGTATGCAGGGGTTAATGTTTTATATAACAAAAACTGTTAATATTTCTTTTACTTTTTAATCTTTCGGTCTTAGTCTTTGTGCTACTAAAGACAAATTTCCGTGTTATTGTATTTTAACTATGGACAATACAGATTCGTATTCGTATTCGTAAAATACCTCCAGGTAAATAATTCAGAAGTTATACTTATTACCAGATCCTAGGGCTGCTCGAGGCGCTATATGCCATGCACAAAATAAATCATTGTAGTCTGGATACAGAAATAAGAGATCACTGATCTCCCCAGGTTCCAGATTCAAGAATATTATCTGTAACTTTATTATCTCAAACATAGAAATTAATACATTATCGCATACTTTTGTAATTTATAAATACATGAAAATGCCATCATCATCATCATCATCATCATCATCATCATCATCATCATCATCATCATCATCATCATCTTCTTCTTCTTCTTCTTCTTCTTCTTCTTCTTCTACATCCTCATCCTCACCATCATCATCTTCATTGTCATCATCATCATCATGGTCATCCTAAATTGTCAAAGTGAATGGTTAGTGATTCAATCTGCGATGGCGACATTTGAAAATCCGTGTCCATTTCCAGACGCAGAAATTAACAAAGTCCTTAAAATGGCGACGTCAACAGGCAGTCATTTGATTTCATTTTCATTGTTATTGATAGTTTGATTTTGGCAGACGAGCAGGGCTTGCATAGCATCAGCTGCACGGCACATTCGCAAATATAATGCATCATTTCCTTTTACGTGTTTAAAATATTCCCCTTCGTCAGCAGTTAAACTCGTCGCCGTCGAATGGTTTGTTTCTGTCACTGTTCTTTCAAAACGCAGACACCGAGATAAAGTATTGCTTGAAAGCAGACATGGGCTTGGATCACCGATAATACCGGAGTTAATAGAGAGGTGCTTCAGCTTTGTTCATGGAAGACGAATGACTCGTCTGCTAGAGAGATCATCAAACAAAACATGGAAAAAAATATGTCTGCTTCGCTTTCTGCAGGAAGTCATAATTCAGTTTGCTACAATTCGGTTGTCTGAGCAAAATACCTTTCTACCCACTCGAGTCAGTTAAAATTACAAATAATGTTTTGTTTTATAAAACATCTGCAAATCGCACTCCCCTCCTCAAAAGAACAAGTATCTTAGCATTGTTAAAGATAACAGGTAATACATTTAAACGTGAAATACAATTTTCCCACTTGACCTTGGCCAAGTGCAAGACAAACAAAATAGCAGACACGAAACAGAGCAACAAGGGGGAGGCCAGAAGAGCGTTGCCAAAGGAGCTGGGTGCAGGTTACCTTGAAAGTAAAACGCAGAAGAGTTCAAGTGAGTCTGCGGTCATTTATTTCACACTTTTCAACTATATAGCATAATCATAGAAAGAGTTTGTAAAGTCACATTATTGCGATGAAAGCTCTCAAAGAATAAGTAGTAAAGTAAGTAAAGAAGTGTCTCATAGAATTATCTACAAAATCTCTATTTTCTCTTACAAGTGCGTCCATGGCTTAGCCTCTTCCTACCTCACCTAGAACATTCAATTCTATAAGCCTTCTAGAAATCTTCGTTCTTCCTCTGACACTCTCATGCTTTACATACCCCGCTACAAACTCTCCTCTGCTGCCCGTCGGTCTTTCTCATGGTTGGCCCTTCAACTTGGAACTCTCTTTCCCTCTCTCTTCGCAACTCTCCAAACATAGCTACTTTCAAATCCAACTTGAAAACTCATCTCTTCCTTAAATGTTTCTGATCTTGCCTCCCATCATCATCGTCGTCATTCCTCCATTTGTTTTGTTTTGTTGTTTGTTTTGATTCAGACCACCGCCACCACCCACCCCATCAGCCATCCTTAGCTTTCCCCTCCTCCCTCCCTCCCTCCCTCGTCTCTTATTTGTTAGCAAGTGTCTGATTTTATTTTGTATGAAACCGGATGTTTAAAATGAATGCGTGAGTACTGCGCTTTTAACCGATATTGTTCATTGAGAAAAGCGCTATATAAATATTATTATTATTATTATTATTATTATTATTATTATTATTATTATTATTATTATTATTATTATTATTATTATTATTATTATTTTATTTTAAATTTTTTTAAAAATTATTATTTTTTATTTATTTTATTATTATTATTATTATTATTATTATTATTATTATTATTATTATTATTATTATTATTATTAAGAAATGTATTCCCTTTGTATAACGTGGAATAAACTGGTACCTTGAAAAGGCTGGGATGTGATTAACACGGCTTGATGAGGACAGGAGATAAAACCAGTCCGGTTTATAAAACTCCTTCCGAAGTTGACAGATAAAAGGTTTACAGGTAAACCTATCACGCGTGCACGTCATCTCGCGAGTCTCCTAAAGTCATTACGCGTCAAATGATTCAACACGTCGAGAACCATTTCGCCTAGAAACAAGTCACACGAAAGCCGCTTACATTGTCACTGCGTTTAGTCATGCACATTTACCTTCAGGTTTTTAGCGCCCGGTGTAGTAGTAGTTTTTGTTATTTTTATTGTTGTTGTTGTTGCTGCTGTAGTTTTAGTTCAATAAAGTGCGCGAGGCTTGCGTCTATTTACACTAAACATTATTTACATTAAAAGACAACAATTATTGAGCGATATTTACAAATGCCACATATAGTGACAATACAAGAACATGTGTAAATATACCCATATTTCGCGGCTCACAATGTAGACCATTTCAGCATGATATATACTTATTATTTTTGTTTGTTTGTTTATTCATTGTTTATATAGGGTCCAGCGGACTACAAAGAGCCGAATCCGGACCATAAAACCAGGTCCACGAATTGGTTAAAAGAGGACTCACCCCTGATCCGAATAAAAGATCTGCTGAAACAAACCTAGTGGTAACACTGAAGGTACTCCACCAGCCGGTCACTTTACAATAAAGGCATCTCAGCCAGAGGCTGAGACTTACTCTAATTTATCGAACCTCTGTTTACAAAATCGAAATGGAATAGAAACATCATTACAAAATATGAACAAAACGCATACATATAAAATTCCTACATTGCTAAATAATATAATCATAGAAAGCCTTAGTAACCATTTGACATAAAGCGTCCAATATCCCCAAGCTGACCCAACAGACCTTAAGAGCAGTGAAAGATCAAAGTCGGTATTACTTTGCATTGTAATGCCACCGTTTCATTTTGTTTCTTTCTGTGCACTCATTTTCATGTTAAGTATTGCAAGTTCCATAAGGATCTTGTGAGTCATATGGGCTTTGCCCTTCTAGTTTCCTGTGAGATTTCAATTAGGTTAGTATGTTAATAATTTCAATTACTTAAAACCACGCGAGTAGTTCCGGAACAGCCAGGTTGAACCAGAAGTAGTCCCCTCTCTATGCTTGGGGGGAGTACTTTTGGGATGAGCCAGGAGTACTCCAAGGATCAGTAAATTTAGGTAATCCACGAAGTACTCCCCGGGAGTATTTCTGGACAAATGGGGGAGTAATTTTGGGAGGCCCCAAAAGTACCCCCCTCTGCATTTCTTTACAAAACTAGTATGTTTTGCTTGTTTGAGAGTTTAAAAAAATGTTTTTATTTACAAAAAATGCACCTTTTAACAGGGGGAATACTTCTCGGAAAGGGGAAGGGGGCTGTCAGTCTGGATTTAATCCCCGGGAGTACTTATAGGTTATCCCAGAAATACTCCCCAACTGAATGCTATTTAGGGGGGGGGGGAGTACTTATGGGATGCTACACCGGGTTGGACTCCAAGTTTTAATTACATTTTTTCGGTAATATTAGAAGAAAAAATAAAGGATGAATATATAAGACAGATAAGGAGAGAAAGAGAGAGAGAGAGAGAGAGAGAGAGAGAGAGCGAGAGAGAGAGAGAGAGAGAGTGAGAGAGAGAGAGAGAGGGAGAGAGAGACAGAGAGCGAGAGAGAGAGTGAGAGAGAGACAAAGAGAGAGAGTATGGGTCAGAAGCTTCTGTGTTCAAAAGAAGGAGTGGAGAGTGAGGGATGGGATGGGATGGGGGTGGTGTGGGGTCAGAGGCACCAAAACCAGAGGTAAAGGCGGGCAATCAATATTCACCTAGGTTTAGGTCATTTGGTACGTACCCGCGACGAAGTTCATTTGGTGCAGACCTAGAACTATAGGCCCCTACCTAATACCGCTGGACTGGGGAAGACATCGGAAGGAACAATATTTTAGCCTGTATGCATTGCAGTATCGCACGACATGGTTATGGGAGCATAACCATCACCACCATCACCTGATGATCATCCTCATCGCCATCATCATCATCATCATCATCATCATCATCATCATCATCATCAGCATCATCATCATCATCATCATCATCATCATCATCATCATCATCATCATCATCATCATCGTCGTCATCATCATCATCATTATCATTGCAGTCATCACAAACACCACAACCACAAGCGCCGGTTTACCACCATACAAGCTAAAGACTATACATTACACACGATCTTTGGACACAGTTTAGTACAAACCCTAGCACTGCGTTAACTTATAAGGCCCCAAATGGAGGCTATTTACGTTCGGCCAAAACGGGTTTACCCTAAAATTCGCATTGTTGATATTACATTAAAACAATGATACAGTGGGCTTTCATTGCTCAGACCAACCGCTAAAGTTTCAAATTTTGCAATCGTTGTTCTGACAAAGAGTGATTTCCCATTATTTAACGGTACACCAATACCATTGCCGTGTGACCTTTGACCCTATTTCTGAAGGAACCACGCAGCTTGAAGAGTGCGTCTCTAGTGTCTGGAGTAAGGTAAGGTCAATGTTAACAACTTTAAACGAAAACCCTTACGAGCAATTTTTTTGGCGGGTTCTGTCTCTTGACTGCTTTGGTGGATGCTAATTTGTGTGCCAGACTTGTTGACTAGCATTGTCATTAATAACACCATAAATATACATTCGAAAAAGTTGTGTGTTTGTTTGTTGTTGTTGTTTTTGTTTGTTTGTTTGTTTTTTTGTTTGTTTTTTTTGGGGGGGGAAGGGGATAAACCATTTGTTTATGGGCAAACACTCACTGTGAATGTTTAAATGATCTGTCGGAGAGGTCATGGTCAATGTGGGTCCCTTTAAAACTGTATAAATATCCTTGGAACATGATTTTAAAGTACAACATACGTATAGTAGGAAAAAACAACAACTATAACGAACCGTTTCCTACAAGGTATAAGAGTGGTTTAATAGTCTGAACTCGCATTTTTTTAACACAATTTATATTTGCACTCATTCACCTAACTAAGAAGAAAACCCAGCACCAGTTGCAGTGTTGATAACCCAATCAGCTGTTCATGAAATGAAATCGCAGGGTTGGGTGTGTTTTTTCCCCTTCGGAACAAACCATTAACACATGTGCATGATTGTTTATTTCAAAAGATGACTACTTTTTTGTGAGGTTAATTACGCTTGAGTATGTTTAGCTTTAATAGGTGCTACACACTCCTAACCTTGGAACACCTCATCTCAATGCATGCTGTTGGTTTGTTAAACACTTGTGTTTGGAGAAAAAAACAACACAAACTCGTATTTTAGCATAACCCCTATTCGACAAGAGTCCAAGCACTTTCATAGAAGTTTGGCGTTACTTTGAAATGTGGCAGGAAGTCGACAAGTTTACTTCTTTCATCATAATCATGTTCTGACATTTCTTGTAGCTCTGAAGATCAAATAATATTTAAGCTTTAGGGAACGTTTTATTATCACTAACTTAGTTTTCCTAATACACAACCACTCACCAACAAACGCACCGCAACACACACACACACATACACACACAAATAGCAACACACGCACACACACACGCATACTCCAAACTTGCCACCACCTGAACACATACTTCATTACCATTATCATCATCATTTCATCTACACACGCCTGCACACCACTCCCACAGAAACACACACATACAAACATCTCCATACCCACTCACCACCACCACCACCTCCACTACCTCAACCACCACCAATTAAGAGATTAATCCCGCTCTTACTCTTACTTTAATTATTTTTCTATGGTACTGACTGACCTCCTTGAACTCGTTTTGCACATCCACAAGTGTCTAACACGAAAGTAACAACAAATCAACTTGTGTTTTGCAACTTTTCCTTTATTTTCTGTTGTTATCTTTAATTGTTTTGGTAAACGGCATGAACGCCCACAGTGTAATTGTAAGCCTCTTGCATTAATTGTTCTTGTGTGGGTTTTTCTCATGTTCATGTTTAGCAGTTTAATTCCACGAAAGAAACTGATCTTGTGCAATACTCAAAGGCCTTACACTTGTTAAACTCTGTACTTACCTTCTAAACTCTTCGTAACTTTAAACTCACTACTGACCTTCTAAACTAATAGTAACTTTAAAATCACTACTGACCTTCTATACTCTTAGTAACTTTACTTTTAAAAAAAAACTACTGATCTTATAAACTCCTAATAATGTCAAACTCACTACTGACCTTCTAAACTCTTAGCAACTTTAAACTCACTACTGAACTTCTAAACTCTTCGTAACTTTAAACTCACTACTGAACTTCTAAACACTTTGAAACATTAAACTCACTACCAATCTTCTAAACTCTTCGTAACTTTAAACTCACTACTGACCTTCTAAACTCTTAGTAACTTAAAACTCACTATCGACCTTCTAAACTCTTTGTAACTTTAAACTCACTACTGACCTTCTAAACTATTAGTAACTTTAAACTCACTACTGACCTTCTAAACTCTTCGTAACTTTAACCTCACTTTCGACCTTCTAAACTATTAGTAACTTTAAAATCACTACTGACCTTCTGTACTCTTAGTAACTTTACTTTAAAACAAACAAACAAACAAACAAACAAAAACTACTGATCTTATAAACTCCTAGTAACGTTGAACTCACTACTGACCTTCCATAATCTTAGTAACTTTACTATAAAAAAACAAACAAACAAAAAAAGAACTACTGATCTTATCAACTCCTAATAATGTCGAACTCACTACTGACCTTCTACCGGTCCTGATTTGGCTCGGAAGAGTCCGCTGGACCTAAAGCAATAATCATGTAATGTAATATAATGTAATGTAATGTAACTGACCTTCTAAACTCTTAGCAACTTTAAACTCGCTACTGACCTTCAAAACACTTAATAACTTCAACAACAAACAACAAACAAACAAATCTACTGACTTATATACTCTTAGTAACTTTAAAAAAATAAAACTAAAAAAATTATTATAATAATGATCTTCTATACTCTTAGTAACTTTATACTCACTGCTGTCCTTCAGTACTCTTAGTAACTAAATTTGTTTTAAAGACAACTACTGACCTTACATACTCTAAGCAACGTTAAACTCACTACTGACCTTCTAAACTATTAGTAACTTTAAACTCAATGCTCTTAGTAACTTAAAAACAAAACTATTGACCTTATATTAGTAACGTTAAACTCACTGCTGGCCTCTATATTATTAACCGCTTTAATGCCAACCAGTATATTACAGGGTAAAGGTTGATCTTGTTCAATATTCAACTGTATTATTTGTCTTGTAATAATTTAATTGGCCTTGTAACACATTTAATCTTGGAAGTATTTTAGTTTTAAAAATCAATTTGTTTTTACTGATCGCCAGATCCTGGCTTCAAGGGCGTTGTGTCCAGACTAGCCTGCAGACAGATCGCCAGACGAAAAATGACTCCAACTATTAAGCAGTCTGCAGGAAGCACTGTCTGGCCTAGGTCTGGATTATTTGTACCTCTGGCCTGTCAAATTTAATGATTGTTACAATTGTAACGGTGCAAAGAGAACCTGTCATCGCAGGGCTATATAGCTTTGCATTATTTTATTCTTTTTTTAGCTTCTGTACTCCTTGGTAAACGGGTATTTGCCATTTACATAACTAACTAATTAAATGAGTAAATGAATGAATGAATGAATGAATGAATGAATGAATGAATGAATGAATAAATAAATAAATAAATAAATAAATAAATTAATTAATCAGGAATAAAACCAAATGAATATAAAACAAAGTTTACAACTGAGATGCGTGCGCATTATAAATTATTGAATTAGTAGTAGTAGTAATATTGTTGCTGTTGCTGTCGTTGTTATTGTTCTTGTTGTTATGATGATGATGACTATTAATATTATTATTAATATTATTATTAATATTAATATTATTATTATTATTATTATTATTATTATTATTATTATTATTATTATTATTATTATTATTATTATTATTATTATTATCATTATGATAATGATGATAATGATGATAATGATGGTGATGATGATGATGATGATGATGATGATGATGATGATGATGATGATGATGATGATGATGACGATGATGATGATGTACTTACCAGCTTTATAGGTCAAGATGGTAGTAACAATCATATGGCTACTAAGTAAGTTATAAACTGGTCTTAAGGATTAATGAAAACAAATGAAACTTTACTTACCAGACTTCAAGTTCAAGGCGGTTTTATCAATGTTTAATGTTCAGTAAGAAGCTTATCTCATGGAGAAGCACGCAAAAAGGCTTTTCTTGAAACAGAAACAATGTTAGCGTTTGGAAATATAGTTTCATTTCTAAAGGAACATGCAGTGTAATCTTAATATTTGGCATTAATTGATGTAAATCTTCTGCTAAAAGTGTTTATCTTATTTATTTATTTATTTAATTATTTCATGTATTTATTTATTTTATTTATTTACTTTGCCAGTGCTTGACAGATTTGAAAAAGGTAGAGAGCGCTACCTAATTTCTACTTCCGCAAAGTGGGAAAATCATCAGAGCACACAACCAATACGAAAGTAGTCAACATTTTTTGACACTTTATTGTATCTTTTTATTGAGAAATTCTAGGCCGCCTCCCCTGGGGAAGGCGTAGTCGCAACTTGTGGCGAGTCCAAACCCAACCCCCCAAACCAACCCACCAAACATTAGTTATGCTTTTTTGAGAAATTTGGCCGGGGGAGCAAACCGAAAGACCCGGAGTTGGTAATGGCGCAGTAAATCAATATAAACAAACCTGTGCACATCTACGGATTTTCCGTATTTTCTCCGATTTTCATGAGCAGAATACGAAGCTACGGATTACTTATTAAAAATCCGAAATTCCGATTTTTTTACTTAATTTTTTTTAAAACTTTTTTTTTCTGTTTTAAGATGTTTTTGACTACTTGTGCTTAAAAGACGTTTTTCGAAACGGAAGCGCGCGTTTGTTTCTAGTTCGTTCAGCATTTGAGTGGCTGCAACTTCATACTTGTGATTAAAAAAAATTATGGAGCCAGCTTTGAAAGATAAAAAAAAGAGTGAGAAGAGATAGTGAAGAGGATTCATCTGACCCAGCTCTGTCACCAAAAAAAGAAGAGAACGGCACAACAGTGCTGGAAATCAAGTTATTCAAAAGACAACCTTTTATAAATTGGTTAGAAAAGATTTATAGTATTGGACACTTATTAAATGACAATGGTAGATTTCTATTATATAATGAATATATACAAAAATACATTATTTCTTAAAATTTTTCGACTTTTTCCAGTTGTATTAATGCAGTTAAAAAGTATGTAACCAAGTTAAAATCATTATTAATATGTCCGGCCATACATTTTGTTAAATAAAATATTGTCTTAATTTGTATATTTTGATACTCTGCTAATAAAGGTTTTGTTAAACAAACAAAAAAAGTAACAGTGTTGATGTTTTAGCTTGGCTTGAATAGTTTGTAATTCCCATTCTACTGCCTCGTAGTGTTTCAGTTTGTGTGCTTTGTGAGCAGAATTATGTCTTAGTTTAGTTTAGTTTAGTTTAGTTTAGTTTGGAGGGACTTGTATAAGCCTCGCGGCTTTTTGAATGTCCCTTTTATTTTGGTCATTTTTACTTGTCCGGTTCCATTTGCGGTTGTTAGGGGAATACTAAAGATAGTATGCTAATTAGTCATCATACTCAAATTTTGATTTCTGTATGGAAATTACCTTTTCCAGAAGATTTTTAAAAGTGTTCAGGTTGTTAGCTCTTTTAGTATCAACTGGCAATTTATTCCATATGGGCGCAACTCTGTAGGAGAATGAGTATTTTCTTTTGTTTGTGCGGCAATGTCTTATAAGAATATTGTCCTGTGAGTTTCTTGTTCTAGAGTTAGTATTCAACTGAAACAAAGTGTTAACATCAATGTTGTCAATCCCATTAAAAATCTTGTAAGTCTGGATCAGGTCACCTCTCAATCTTCTAAATTTCAGAGAGGGCAAATCCAAAACTCTCAATCTCTCTGAGTATGGCAATTGTCTCAGCGATTTAATCATCCGAGTCGCTCTTCTTTGTACTCTCTCCAAAGCAGATGACTGCTTCTTTAGATACGGAAACCATATCACATTCGCATATTCAAGATGTGGCCTTACATGCGATTTATACAGGCGGGTTAAGGTATCACTATCCAAGTAAGTAAAAGATCGGCGTATGATACCGAGCATTTTATTAGCCTTGGAAATTGCATTGTTTATGTGTTTATCAAAGTTTAGGTTTGTATCAAAAGTAACCCCCAAATCTTTTTCCTCACTATTATGGTCAATCGTCACTCTGTCGTCACCTGTGGTCATCAAATAGTCATGTCCAGGATTTTTCTTACCCATATGGAGTACGTTACATTTTGATGCATTAAAATGCAATTGCCAAGTATCTGACCAACTCAGAAGACTATCTATATCTTTTTGTAATTTATCGCACTTAGATGTCACATTATATAGTTTAGTGTCATCTGCAAAAATGCTACAATTACTAGATACTTTGTCAGGTAAGTCATTTATAAAAATTGTAAAAAGAATGGGACCCAAAATACTGCCTTGTGGTATACCACTCAGAACTGGCTCGTTACCTGAGAAATAATTTCCAACTCTGACACGCTGGGTTCTTCCTTCCAGAAAGCACTTGATCCATTGTAATACGTGCCCAGTGATCCCGTAAGATTTTAGTTTAACTAAAAGTCTTGCATGAGGTACAGAGTCCAATGCCTTGCGAAAATCCAAGTAAAGCACATCAAAACTCTCCCCACTGTCAAACATTTTCGTAAAGTCTTCCATTACCTGCAAGAGTTGCGTCACACATGATCTACCTTTACGAAAACCATGCTGGCATTCCGTGTACAGAGAGCAAAGAGTCATATGGTTAACGATAGCATCTCTGACAAATGATTCAAGCACTTTACATAAAATACAAGTTAAACTGACAGGTCTATAGTTTCCTGCATCACTTCTACTGCCTTTTTTAAATAAGGCGGTGACATTGGCTCTTCTCCAGTCCAATGGTACAACTCCCTCCTCTAAGGACTTATTAAAAAGTTGGCAAAGTGGTACTGATAACTCTTTACTTGCTTCTTTTAAGACTCTGGACGGTATACCATCTGGGCCAAAAGCCTTACATGGATCTAACTTGCTCAACTTCTCCTGAACTGCTTTCGGAGTTATAAGAACTTCAGTTAAAGTAACATTGTCAGATCTAGATGCAAGGTCTAAAAATGGTATATTATTTAGATCCTCCTGAGTAAAAACACTAGAGAAAAACTTATTTAATACCTCTGCTTTATCAGCATCTGTTACACTCAGTTTGATGTTGGTGTTTTCTATCAGTATCTGATTCAGCCCCGATGCTTGAATTCCTGATAGGGTGTAACTCAGATTCGTTTATTCACACAGCCCGTCCAAACAGCGTACAAGTCATAAAGTCGACGTATGAAGTTTTCCACTTTTATTCAGCACACATCAACAACTGCATACAATTCTCAATTCAACTCAACAACTTTCACAGCAACTTTCCAAATCACTATCAACAACTTTTCTCTCTCAACAGCGACTCGGCACACGATTAAATAACCTCTCTCTTTTCCGGAAAGATTTCGTACATGGTAGAAAATGACGTACTGCCACCAATCGAATAAAAGATCGTCATCACTGACTTACGTCAATACATATTTTTATATCTTCCAGAACGACCTCTTGCTTCGACATGTATCGGGAATTTTCTATCAAGAGTAAACACGCATATCCAGAAGATTCTCAAATAATATCGACTAACGCAAATTATCAACGTTATACAAAGCCTCTCCTAACAACAATGCAAACTCAAATCAAAGGTACATAAACTCCATTATTGAATACTTTGCAAAACGAAACGATTAGATCTATCGTACACGCTTCCGGCATACTTTCGTTCGCGTTTCAACGTAACATAACCCCCCACTCAAGAAGAAATTTACCCAATTTCTTTCAACAACGTTGAAACGTAATGCACAAACAAAGTTCAGAATTAAAACTTATTTCAGACTGTCTGAATACTGTCAATGTTCTCAGTTCATTCACACAGAGTCAATGGTTTTCATCTTCAAATCTGTCTGGATATTGTCAATGTTCACAGTTCATTCACACAGAGTCAAAGTTTCTCATCTGCAAGTCTTTCTGGATACAGTCAATGTTCACAGATCACTTACCCAGTCAACGTTTTTTCGTTCGCAAGGAATCGACGCCCTCGTCAGTTGCGGTTGTCATTGGCCCAGGGTCAAAGACGATGATCACGTGGGCTTCCCTGGAATCAGTGCGTCCTCCGTTGTCTCCTTCTTCCGTCGGATGTCCGACGCAGTCGACGTTGTCATTTCCCAGAATGCATTCGCTGGGTCTCACGGTCAGGTTGGCTTCTGCGGGACGGTGGAATAGCTCCCTCAAGGTCTGCAGATGCTCCTTCCAGGTCTGGGTGTGGATTTCATGTTCGACCAAAGTCGTAGAGCCTGGGACATCACTGAAGCTATGGGGAAATTCGCCCATAAGGTCCTTGAGCTCCACCTTTCGACTTTCTGTCAAGCGTGGTCCTAGCTTAACATCATCGATGCCTTCTTTGCTATCGAAGTCTCCCAGTCCCAACAGTTCTTCGCTGTCAAAGCTGTCGTCGGTCACAGCTGCTGTGGCTGCGTGCACAGTCTCTGATGGCCTTTCCACGTACAGCTTAAGGAGGTTGGCGTGGTATATCTTGGAATGCTGGCCGACCTTCACCTTGTAGTCGTTGATCCCCACCACGGTCTCCACTTCGTACGGGCCTCTCCACTGCATCAGCAACTTATTGTGATCAGTAGGTAGCAGCACCAGCACTTTGTTGCCAGGTTTAAACTTCCTGTTCACAGCCCTACGATCATAGTAGTGCTTTCCACAGTCCTGGGACTTCTTCAGGTTTTCTCTGGCTATCTCGAGAGTCTGCTCCAGCTTCTCCCGTAGCTCAAACACGTACTGGTAGCTGTTCTTCACCTCTGGGGTGTCTACTTCTTTCGTCCACAGTTATTTTAGGATGTGCATCGGCCCTCGGATGGTTCTTCCGTACAGCAGCTCGAACGGAGAAAAGCCGGTGGACTCCTGCGGTACTTCTCTGTAGGCGAAAAGTAAGGCGTTGATATAACGATGCCATTGTCTGGGCTGCTCGCTGCACAGTTTCTTCAGGGTGGACTTCAGCGTAGCATTGAACTTCTCGACAAGCCCGTTGCACATCGGATGGTAGGGTGTCGTAGTCAAATGCCGGATGCTCAGCAGTCTGTTCACCTCCTTCATGCAGTCGGAGACGAACTGCGTCCCGAGGTCTGTCAGGATCTCTTCAGGCACTCCAAGTCTACTGAACATGTCCACTAGCGCCTCTGCGACAGTTTCAGTGTCAATCTTCTTCAGAGGCACTGCTTCTGGGTACCGAGTCGCATAGTCCACTAAAGTCAGTACCCACCGATGACCTTCTTCACTCGGAGGTCTTATTTCGCCGATTAAGTCTAAGGCCACCCTCTTGAAAGGTCGGTCGATCAGAGGCATCCTCTGCATAGGCACTTTCGGGACCCTTCCTCGAGGTATGGTCTTCTGGCAAATGTCACATGATCGGCAGAAACGGCTGACGTCCGCATGAAGTCCTGGCCAGTAGAACACCGCCTGGATTCTGTCCGACGTCTTCTTGATGCCCAGGTGACCTCCCATGATTGAATCATGCGCTACTTCCATCACCTGGCGCCTTAGGGGTAACGGTACCAAGACTTGACGTAGTGGTTTCCCTCCGTTGACCCTCGGGTGCTGGAAGATTCGATACAGGATCTTGGCCTTCACCTCAAAATAGACCGTACCACTGCCTTTGGTCACGTGGTCTTGGCGGTTCCTGTACTTGTTTAAAGTACTGTCAGCTTCCTGGAGCTGGATAAGCTTATCTCTGTCCACGATGGCAGCTTTAGAGTTGTCGGCGACCTTCAGTGGCGTAGACGTCTTGTCTCTCTTGGCCTGGGCCCTGGTAGTAACGGCACCGACGATCTCTGGTCGGCAGGGCTGAGCCGGAGTAACCACATTGTCCCGTAGCAGCTCTGTAAGGTCTCCATCGGGAAACGGCAATGGATCCTCCTCTACAACTTCGTCGCGTTGGGTTGAGGCAGGACTCCACTCTGGATCGGGGTCGTCGGGTCGTCTCGCGCCGTCGATATTCCCGATCATCAAATCATACAGCGGCTTCTTCAGGCAAACCGCTTCGACTTCGCCTATGTAGAAAGGGGTGTTGACATGAATCTTCGCAACTGGCGCTCTCACACATTTGCTGTCGGCCATAAGTGTCCATTTTGAATCGCCAGTGAACTGTTCTTTAGCGATTAGGTCTTCTCTGACGATGACCCCACTGCAACCAGAGTCTCTTAAAACAGTCACTTCATGATTTCCGACGCGTCCCTTTGAAACAGGCATGTTCTGGACGGTCACAGCTGCGCTGGCGACGACGGGGATGGATTTCCCGTTGGCAAGAAGAAGTTGGCCATCGGTCATGCACTCTTGCACGTCCGCAGGGGTAGCTGTGCGCTCGGTCTCACTCGGAAGAATGACGCTCCCGCCGCACACCTGATGGTCAGATCTACTGGTTTGCCGTTGATTGGAAAACCGCCTCTGCCGGTTGCCCGCCGCTGCGTTGTCCGTACTGCTCCGCTGTCCGCTACTTTTGTTTTGAGGACAATTAGCCGCCCTGTGGTCTGTAGCGTTGCAGGTGAAACAGCCTCTTGAATGCCCTTCCCTGGGAGGAGGCGTGGAGTCCGTCTGTCTCTGGCTCGTCTGGCTCCCTTGGATCTGGTTCCCATGGTTTGCAGTCTTCTGAAAATGTTTCGTCGCGCTGGGTGGCCCCAGGGTTTTCCCATGAGCGATGAGATATCTTTCAGCAGCCTCAGTCACATCTTTAAGCGTCTGCAGCTTTTGTTCTTCTAAGTGGGTCGCTAGGTCCTTGTGACAGGCATTGAGAAATTGTTCCTTCACGATCAGGTCATGGAGACTGTCGTAAGACTTCGTTTCGCCTGATAACTCCACCCACTTGTGTAGATATGACGACAGGCGCTCCACAAACTGCTTTGGCGTCTCGTCTGACTTAGGCCGGCATTCACGGAAGCGTTTACGGTAGCCCTTCTCTGTAAAGTTGTAGCACTGCAATAGGGCCTCTTTCAAGACGTCGTAGTTTTTGGCGTCATCGTTCGACAGTCTGGTGTAAACTTCGAGCGCTTGCCCTGTCAGAAGTGCACTTAGTCGAATCGCCCAGTCTCGAGGTTGCCAATTGGAGCTTTCGGCGAACCTTTCGAATCTCGCCAGATAGCTGTCGATCTGGTCCTTCCCGTCGACGAAAGCTGGCAATTTTGGAGCCGTATGGTCGTTGGTGACTTGTGGCGCATGCTGATTGTTCTGGATACGCGCCAACTCTAGCCGGTACTGACGATCAGCTTCTAGTTGTCTCTCTTCCATCTCTCTTTCTTCTCGGCGTCGCTGCTCTTCTGCTTCTCTTTCTTGACGCCGCTCTTCTCTTTCTTGACGCCGCTCTTCTCTTTCTTCTCGGCGACGCTGCTCTTCTAATTCTCTTTCTTCACGGCGACGCTGCTCTTCTAATTCTCGTTCTTGTATTCTCTCCTGGGATTTGACGTACTCCGTCAGCTGTTTGCCTTTGAGATTCAGTGCAATCCCTTTCTGCCAGAAGTCAGCCATCTTAATGCTTTTCTGGAAAGTTCTTTTCTGGAAAGTTCTTGTCTGGAAAGTTCTTTTCTGGAAAGTTCTTTCTGGAAAGTTCTTTCTGGAAAGTTCTTTTCCTAGAAAGTTCTTGACTGTAGAGTTCTTTTTTTCTGGAAAGTTCTTGACTGTGCTGTACCTTACTAGACTGTTCTAGAACAGCACGCTTTCTGCAGTAGCGCTGATGCTTGTCACTAGTCGCCTTCGCTGACGCAGGCCCCGCTGTCCTCGTCGTATGCGACGCTGCACCACGCTGGTGTTGATGTACACGCTCCTGTGCTGAAGTAGACGCGACGTCCACTCGACGCTCGCTGTAACACTGGCGATGTAGCTCCGAGACTGTCCCTCGACGTAGTCTTACGGTAGCCACGTAGTCCCGATCTGTTGTTCGCTCACGAAGCAACTCTTCAGCGACTACACGCCCTTGCAGTCAACCCGAACCTATCGGTGATGTAGTCCCAGTATGTTGGCCCCTCTCGACGCAACTCGTTGGCGGCTACCCTCGATGACTGCCTCTCGTAACGTTGACTCGCTTGTTGTAGCAGTTGAACCCTTGGCTATGGCGTGAATCGCGGCTTGACCCCCAAAATGTTACACTCAGTTCGATGTTGGTGTTTTCTATCAGTATCTGATTCAGCCCCGATGCTTGAATTCCTGATAGGGTGTAACTCAGATTCGTTTATTCACACAGCCCGTCCAAACAGCGTACAAGTCATAAAGTCGACGTATGAAGTTTTCCACTTTTATTCAGCACACATCAACAACTGCATACAATTCTCAATTCAACTCAACAACTTTCACAGCAACTTTCCAAATCACTATCAACAACTTTTCTCTCTCAACAGCGACTCGGCACACGATTAAATAACCTCTCTCTTTTCCGGAAAGATTTCGTACATGGTAGAAAATGACGTACTGCCACCAATCGAATAAAAGATCGTCATCACTGACTTACGTCAATACATATTTTTATATCTTCCAGAACGACCTCTTGCTTCGACATGTATCGGGAATTTTCTATCAAGAGTAAACACGCATATCCAGAAGATTCTCAAATAATATCGACTAACGCAAATTATCAACGTTATACAAAGCCTCTCCTAACAACAATGCAAACTCAAATCAAAGGTAAATAAACTCCATTATTGAATACTTTGCAAAACGAAACGATTAGATCTATCGTACACGCTTCCGGCATACTTTCGTTCGCGTTTCAACGTAACAGCATCACTCCCTGCTATATCTCCATCCTCCTTTACCAGTGGGCTGATACCCGAAGATGCTTTAGTTTTAGATCGTACATATTTCCAAAACACTTTCGGATTATTTTTACAATTTATTGCAATATTTTTCTCAAAATTCTTTTTAGCTTTTTTCACCTCTCTTGTGCATTTATTTCGCACCTTAATATATCGCTGGTAGTCTAACCCATCACGGGTCACTAAGTATCTTTTATAAAGGTCATACTTTTTCTTTATTTTCTTTAGGCAGGATTTACTGAACCATACGGGTTTCAGTTTCATCTGTACATTAACCTTTGTCCTGGGGATATGCTGCTCCATAGCTGCAATAATATTTGTTTTAATTAACAACCAGCTTTCTTCAACACTAGTTATACCATTTATACTACTCCAGTCTACCTCAGCCAACGTATGCCTGAGCTTATCATAGTTACCTTGTTTAAAATTGAAATTATTCCTTTTACCTTCCTCTGGTGCAGTGTCCAAACCTTGCAGTTTAAACAACAACACATCATGATCACTCTTACCCAGTCCAGGATAGTGCTCTATCCCTGAAATAAAATCTTCATTGTTCACCAAAATCAGATCCACTAAACTCGGTTTTTGCCCTTCTCTTCGTCGAGTAGGATTTCTCACCATCTGAGTCAGGAAAGCATCCCTGACACATTCCACCAATTCGCAGTCTTTCGCACTGCCTGTTCCCAGTATCCAATATACTGATGGGAAATTGAAGTCCCCCATAATACATACTTTATCAAATTTTTGAATGGTATCAGATCTCAGTAATTCAAATAATTTTTGAGTGTTTTCTTCTGAAGTGCTGGGGCTTCTGTAAATGCAGCCTAGTAGAACGCTAAGGCCACCAGGGCACTTAAAGTGACACCAAACACTTTCTTCAAAATCTGAGTTGTTTAGTTCTATACACTGCTGGGCATGCAGACTTTCTTTGACATAAATGGCCACACCAAGTTTATGTTTACTGTTCATAAAGCATTCATATCCTGGAATACTATATTCTGCTTCTGTAACATCGCTTTGATTTTTTGCAATAATTTCAGTAAGTGCAATCAAAGTAGCATCTTTTTCATCTATCAACTGTAGTAACTCACTCTTTTTATTTAATAGACTGTCTACATTTGAGTATAACACCATAATATCATCCTGTACATTATATACACCTTTGCATTTAACATCATTATTTACACTATGTACATCTTCACTGTCAATTCAGTTATTTTTCTGTCCCCCCTCCCCTTTCTTTTCCACCAACTGATCCTTTCTCCCAACCCCTAGGGCCTGTGGCTGTCCTCCAGCTCCCCCTCTGCTTTGTGTTTTCCTCACTATTTTCCCATTTCTGATCATCCAGTCATCATCCTTAGTCTCTTTCTTCTTTGTTTCTAACTCCTGTCTCAGTCTGTTGTTTTTCTGTCTCTGTAGAGGTGTCAAATCCGGGTTGAAATAAATGCGGTTCTCAAACTGCACCCCTTTATTTAAGCCGTATGTGCCTTTCACTACAGTGTCACGAACCGTTTCATTACACACCCGAAACTTCAGAAGTCTGGGTTTGCCCGGCTCTTTTGATCGAAGACGAAAGGCATCTTCGATAGGCTCATCGGCGAGCTTGGGGTCGATCTTGGTGATTAAGTTCCTTATTTTTTTAACATCATTTTCAATCTTTTCTTTTTCATTTGCCCCATCACTCTCTGTCAGACCAAACACCATGATATTGCATTTCCTCTTATCAACCTCATGTCTTTCATCCAATGCCTCTGCTAGCTTTTCTTCAACCACCTTCTCAATCTTTTCTTCTAAAGTAGTCCCTGTATATCCTGTTTCTAATCTAATCAGTTTTGCCTCCATGCTTTCTATCTTCATAATCAATGATTCCAACTTTACCTCCAAGTTGGTCTGTTTCTTCCCTCCCCCGTCCTTGCACAAATCACATAGCCACTGTATGTTATCTCCGCTATCTGCCAGAAAGGCGAACTCACTTTTGCTCAAAGTAGTGCACTGTTTATGGTACCAATATCTGCAATCGTGGCATTGGACCACACCGTCTTCAGGAATGGAATCATTGCATTTCGGGCATATGAACAGTGTACCTTTTTGTTCCTCTGGTTTGAACCCCCCCCCTGACTCTTCTTCCTAGCACTCACCGACTTTCTCCCCGCCATAACAACAATGTACAAAAAAGATTTAACAAAGTATTTAAACAAAGAAAGGAAGAAAAAGTGTTACCTGAAATAGAGTGCAAGGTGCAAAACAGCGAAATGTGCACAAAGTGAAAGTAAAACTCTGATTCACTACATAGCTTGGAGATCGCTGAGCGATCGGTCGTGAGTGAAACCGGTTAAGTCCGATTTTCAGAGCAAAAAAACCTTCTGGAATAAATTTTTCTCTTTTTTTTTTCGCTCCCCAAAATATTTTGGGTAACTGGCTTCAAGTACAGCCTAAATTTACAACAATTGGAGACTGCGAATAGCCAAAATCCTAAGGAAAACTTCAAATTTTTAGAAGAAGTCACACAGCCTCCCTCCCTTCACTTTCGCAGGAACCGGAAACCCTCTTGAACTGTCGTTACAGCTTGCTACTGAAATTTTTTAAAAACTACTGAAATTTGGTTTGTTTGCTACTGATGAGCATTTTGAGTGTGCACAGGTCTGTATAAATAAACTGAGATTTCAAAATAACTCTGACAATTATGTTTCCTTGATTCAGTTAGTTGTTTTATTAACGTCTTTATCCCCTCTTCCTAACTCCACCCCTCACCAAGATGATAAAGACCATACACAAACATTCAGACTCACGCATTTGAACAGGCACACATACTCACATATTCACACATACCCGCGCGGCAAAGCATGCCCCCCCCCACCCCTCTCTCTGTCTCTCTATCTCTCTCTCTCACCCACTAACAAAATTTATAAGTACATTTGTAAAATTCCCACAAGTATCGGTCTTAATTTAATGTATTTTGGTGTTTTTTGTTGTTGTTTTTTTGGAAAGAAATTTGATTTTAAACATTGTTATTAACTTAGTTTCTGTCGACGAATCCTACTGAGAAATGGTTGCTGAGAATAATGACCTTGTAATGTATTTGGCGGAATGTTTGTAGTGAATGACTGATAGGTTTGTGCGTTGTTATGAGTGTGTCTGCTAGGACGCTGGCCTCTTCAGTTTAACTGTTTCTGTCTTTCACTGTTTCGCTTTAACTTCGAGGACTGGAATAACCGCACTTTAAAGGCACACCACTCTATATTTGTAAAAAAGAAGGCCCTTGATCTCAGCACAAATACAGCTGTGTCAGTAAAAGCTATATGCCCGCCTCAGGGTTCTGTGTGTTGTAGTAGATAGAGAGATCCCTTACTTAGCTTCCCCATAAGTTTTACACCCATCAAGCGAAAGTTACAAGGCCGACGATCCGTTTTTAACACACATACCCCACCTTTTTTTTAAGCTGTTAGCACTCGAGAAATGGCAACTACGTGAAGGGAATAGATCAAAGTTGGATCGTTGCTGACGCCAGGCCGCAAACATGAAGTGTTTTGCCCAATTTTTAAAGTTAAATATGCTAGTTAAAGCTTGCTGTTTTGCAGGATGACGGTTTGTTCCTTAAAGTAATACTTAACAGGTTGAAACCCCAAGCTGAACAAATCATATATGAAGAACAAGCAGGATTCAGGGCAGGGCAAAGTACCACTGAACAGATTTTCAACTTCAGAAAAATCTGCGAGAAATACCTACAGAACTAACAACATCTATATCCTGTGTTTGTAGACTTCAAGAAAGCGTTTGGCCGAGTCTGGTTTGCAGCTCTGTGGGCCACCATGAGAGTGTACAACATCAGCCCAAAAATTATTGAAGTCATGAAAAGCCTGCATGCCAAGGCTACCAGTGCAGGTCTCCACAGCAGGGCCATCGGGAACTGGTTCAGAGCAACAATCGGTGTACGTCAAGGATGCTTACTCTCTCCATTACTCTTCAACATCTTTCTAGAGCGCATCATGTTAGATACCCTTGCAGATTACGAAGACACAGTCAGCATAGGGGGTAAAGCAATCTTCAACCTCCGTTTTGGGAATGACATTGATGGATTGGCTGGATAGAATCAAGAACTTGAACAGCTGGTACAGAGGCTTGATACCACCTGTACAGCCTATGGAATGGAAATAAGTGCAGAGAAGGCCAAAATGATGACCAACAACATCAATGGCATCAACATGGGCATCAAAGTCCAAGGCCAATCCCTCAACCCAGTGCATAGCTTCAATATTTAGGAGCCATTGTATCAGCAATGGGTCCCGACAGGAAGTCCTCTCCAGGATTGCACAAACAACTGCGGCCCTAACAAGGTTGAAACCCGTTTGGAAAGACAGGACCATCACTTTACATTCCAACGTAAGGCTGCTGCGCTCCCTTGTCATCTCCATCTTCCTATACGCTTGCGAAACATGGACCCTCACAACAGATCTACAACGAAGAATACAAGGCGCGGAGATGAGGTGCTACAGAAGACTTCTGGGCATTTCCTATACCCAGCACATGACCAGCAACAAAGTCCGTCAGACCATCACACAAGCCATTGGACGACACGATGACCTGCTCATAGTTGTGAATAAACGGAAACTCCGAAGGTATGGCCACATCATGAAAGCATCAGGGCGTCAGACTATGCGCCTAAAGGTTGCAGGTGGACACCTCGGGCGGATCCTTATCGAAACCAGCGCCTTGAGCAGCTCTTGAGCTGGCAAATCCTTATGTAGCGGAACGGGAGGCGACTGGTTGAGGCTTGGGAGAGAAGTTGTCTGCCTGGAATTTCTTGGTTAGACTAGCCTGGGGTGGCTCCTGCTGTCCTTTGGGGATGCCATTGGGTTATGCAGGACAAGGCGACACGACATTTGTTCTCTCCGGCTGATAATTCGCCATCTGCTTTTGGAGGCGAGCAGCGACTTGCGTTGAAGTGTCGTGTGTGTAAGTGTGGGTGAAACATGTAAGCGTGTGTGTTGGTACAGGTCGCCGCGCTTTGAGCCTGATTAGTAATTTGGAGGAAAAGCGCGTATATAGCATCCAGTATTTATTATTAATATTATTATTACCATTATTAATTATTTATTATTATTATTATTATTATTATTATTATTATTATTATTATTATTATTAGTAGTAGTAGTAGTAGTAGTAGTAGTAGTAGTAGTAGTAGTAGTAGTAGTAATAGTAGTGGTAGTAGTAGTGGTAGTAGTAGTAGTAGTAGTAGTAGTAGTAGTAGTAGTAGTAGCAGCAGTAGTAGTAGTGTTACCCTGTTGTTGGTTTTTTATCAGTAAGGCAGAAGTCGTCGTATGAAATTTTACAACTTTATTCAGCGTACATCAACAACTGCATACAATCGCTCAATCGTTTTTCCACTGTCACTTCTTTTCAGACACAGTGCCTCACCTATATAGTTTTTCTATAATCTAGAGAACATTCCAGCGAGGCGCAATTACAGCCAATCAGAATAAAATTCGTCATCAGAACTATGCACTATCTTACGTCATATAACTTTATTTAGGTTAGAAGCATCTCGTAGCTACCACTAGATTTATCTACACGCTTCGATCGAAAGTAAACAAGCAACCCTAGAAATTTCTCCAATAATATCGACCAACGAAAATTATCAACATTATACAAAGCTTCTTCCAACTACAAAGCAAAATCAAATCAAAGTTAAATACACTCTGTTATTGCATGCTTTGCAAAATAAAACGATCGGATCTATCGTGCGCGTCTCAAACGTAACAAGTAATAGTAGTAGTAGTAGTAGTAGTAGTAGTAGTGGTAGTAGTAGTAGTAGTAGTAGTAGTAGTAGTAGTAGTAGTAGTAGTAGTAGTAGTAGTAGTTGTTGTTGTTGTTGTAATAATAATAATAATAATAATAATAATAATAATAATAATAATAATAATAATAATAATAATAATAATAATAATAATACAGGAAACTATCACGCGCTCTTTCTTCACTAGAACTCAAAGAGCGGCGATCTGAATAGACCTGAACAGAAGGGGGAAATACATCCATTTTAATTTTTGAAATTTAAATTGGTGACTGCATTAAATAAAATTATTGGAGGGGGTACCCGGAGCAGAACAAAAACTCGGTGTCTTGAAAAGTCTCATACCTAATTAAGCTCGTCCCATGCGGGATTCGAACCCTCGACCTTCGGCGTAGGAAACCCAGCTACCTATCAACTGTGCTACCAGACACCCCCCCCCCACCCCTCTCCCCTCCAGTGTTAATAGTTTTGATAGTCTACTTAAAACAGATGACTGAACAATATTATGAATATCTCATTCCATACAAAACAAAAAGCTAGCGTTCTTTAGCCTTACCAGCACCATTCTTTGCGTACACGTAAGGGCTAGTTCGTTCTAACATAAACATGATCGTCCTTTCACCTTGGAGATGACAAGCTTGACACAACGACGACAGCATAGTGACGTATGAGAGCGGCAAAATGACACAATGACATGAGGTGACGTCAGTGTCTGCATTTTAACCGGTTTTCTAAAACGGTGAACCAGAATTGGTATATGTTGGTCGTTTTTCCACCCATCTTGACAGCTCCAAAACAGCTTCCAATGCTTGTACGAAATATGGCGGTACGAGTTTAGATTGAGCGTCAGAGAGTGCAAAAAGTGTAATTAATTTGACTCTCGTTTTACCTTTAGAAAGTTTTTTTTTTTTTTAAAGAAACACTTTTTAAAATCCGACACTATTTGGTTGTTTTTGATCTTCTTTTTATTTTTTATTTTTACATAGAGACCTATTTTATTTCAAGTAAAGAATTTTGACAACTGGGAAGAGATTGCTTTAGTAGTTACGACGGTCATTCAATAAATAAGGTGAATTTTTCGGTATAAGGACTTCCAATACAGATAGAAGCTTACTTTTAAAAACAAATTCGTTGTACTTCTTTTTCACATGGATGTAAGTTTTTTGCAGATTGAAAAAAACAACTTTGAGAGTTTTAGCGATTAACAAAGATGGCCGACCAAGAAGCATGCTCCAGGATTGAACAGCGGTCAATTATCAAGTTTTTGGTTGCTGAAGAGTGCAAACCAGTTGAAATTCACAGGCAGGAGAAGGTCAACTGTGTATGGTGCCACATGTTTCAGTCGAAAAAATGTCTACAAGTGGGCTAAATTGTTTAAAGAAGGACAGAGCAGTGTTGAGGATGAAGACAGGCCTGGGAGGCCTACAGAAGTGAGGTCTCCTGAGGTGATTGAATCAGTCAATGACCTCATTCAGTCGGACAGAAGGGTGACAGTGGATGACATTGCAAGGACTTTAAGCTTATCTGTGGGGACAAAAAAAAGTAAGCTTCTATCTGTATTAGAAGTCCTTATACCGAAAAATTCATCTTATTTATAGAATTACCCTCGTATATTAGTTATGTAGCCTAAGTTATTTTGTGGTCAAAGGAAAGCAAATTATTATGAGATATAAGCTCAAATACTTCGCAACAACAGGTTGAAAGAGGAGAAGAAGTAGACTTATGCACTTGTAAACATAATTTATCCCTTGCAGGAAAGCACACCTTCATTCTGGCATAAACGGTTGTAGTTATGTCGACGACAACGACTATGACTTTCCTAGTACTTCTAAACTCGAGTTGTCCCATCTTAATTTGACACCATCTTGAACAACACAATACCTTTATTATCATCGTCATAATTTTGTGGCAATGACCATCATTGCCTTTTTCTCTTCACATTTTTATTGTCAAATATGCTTTTTCCCCTCCTTGTGGAAGTGCAGAGGAAGTAATGACATGTTTCATGCAGTTCTGACATTAATTTGCACACGCACACACACACACACAGACATACACACAACCGTGTAGAAACGTCGTTGTGATGACTTTCACGAAAATCTACATACGTTACTTTGACATTTTTACAAATTTGTCAATTGTTTTAAGCTAACCCTAACCCTAACTCTAACCCAAACCCAAACCCTAACCCTTAACCTAACCCTAAGCCTAACACAGCCCTAACCCTAACGGAACACTGTTTTGACGTCAAAATAACGGGGTCCGTCAAAAAGTACGTAGAGGTTCAAGTGTATGTCAGAATAAAGGCGTTTCTACCTAGCCACCCTCTCTCTCTCTCTCTCTCTCTCTCTCTCTCTCTCTCTCTCTCTCTCTCTCTCTCTCTCTCTCTCTCTCTCTCTCTCTCTCTCTCTTCAGTGCTCACGGGCAAGTGAGACATAAAAAAAAACTTGGCTCATGTGCCATCACAAGACAATCTTGACCGCCTCTGACACGATCGAGACCGTTTGCCTGCAAAAGTTTTCTCTAGTGTGCTGCTACAATGCAGAGAATGAAGAGTAACCAAGTTGGAACTGTGTTGGTGTGCGACTGATCGTTTATCTGCACTTATGCATTTCTCATAAGCAAATTTTGTCATTTGACACTTGTCTGTATCGTTAGAAAGACGGTTTTGTAAACGTATCTTTCTATGCGTCTATCTTTCTGTCGGTAGGTCTGTCTACCTACTCACCTAAATATCTATCTATCTATCTATCTATCTATCTATCTATCTATCTATCTATCTATCTATCTATCTATCTATCTATCTATCTATCTATCTATCTATCTATCTATCTATCTATCTATCTATCTATCTATCTATCTATCTATCTATCTATCTATCTATCTATCTATCTATCTATCTATCTATCTATCTATCTATCTATCTATCTATCTATCTATCTATCTATCTATCTATCTGTCTGTCTGTCTGTCTGTCTGTCTATCTATCTATCTATCTATCTATCTATCTATCTGCCTGTCAGGCTGTCTATATGTATGTCTGTCTGTCTATCTAACGAATATAATTATGTAAGCTTTTAAATCTAATCAATTATTAATTAATTAATTAATTTATTTATTTATTTATTTATTTCCGATGAAATCAACATTGGCAGGACACGCACTTTTCCAGGAGCAGACATCGGAAGTGACCACGATCTCGTGATGATGTCTTTCCGGCTCCACTTGAAGAGACTAAATACTGCAAAGTGCACTAGACTGAAGTTCGACCTGGACAAACTGCAAGACCCGGAGGTGGCAGAACTGTTTCAGGCCACAATTGGAGGGAAATTTGCACCACTGCTCATTTTGGGGGCTGGTGAAGTAGATGTCAACACCATGACCATCACCTTCAACTCAGCTGTGACAGATGCCGCCACTGAGATCCTTGGCAAGCACCGACCAAAGAAGAAGCCGTGGATCACACCTGAACTTTTGGATCTGTGTGATAAACGAAGAGAGATGAAAAAAAAACACCTCACAGGGAGCTGATGTCTACCGAAAAATCAACAATGACATCCGAAAAGGCATGCGCACAGCAAATGAGAACTGGATAGAAGATCAATGCGAGGAAATAGAGAACAGTCTGAACAAGAACAACAGCAAGAAGGCCTACCAGACAGTGAAGCGGCTGACAAGTGTCAAACAGCCCAAAGTCTCCACGATCCAAAGCAAGTCTGGCATATGCCTTACAGAAGAACAAGAAGTCTTGGACAGATGGACAGGGTACTGTTCTGACCTTTACAACCATACACCAAATGGAGATCCATCAGTTCTAGCATGTCCTGAGAACAGAGAAGAAGAAGAAATCCTCCCAATTCTCCGGGAAGAAGTTGAGGCAGCAGTGCAATCGCTAAAGAAAGGGAAGTCAGCGGGAGTGGACAACATACCCGCGGAACTGCTACAAGCCGGAGGAGAAGCGATGATTGATGCCCTCACCATTATCTGTAACAAGATCTGGCAGAGTGGGGAGTGGCCTATACCATGGACCCAGTCGCTTGTCATCACTCTTCCCAAAAAAGGTAACCTTCAGGAGTGTCAAAATTACCGGACCATCAGCCTCATCAGCCATCCCAGCAAGGTCCTCCTGAAAATAATACTCAACAGGTTGAAACCCCAAGCTGAACAGATCATAGCTGAAGAACAAGCAGGATTCAGGGCAGGGCGAAGTACCACTGAGCAGATTTTCAACCTCAGAATAATCTGTGAGAAATACCTACAGCACCAACAACATCTATATCATGTGTTCATAGACTTCAAGAAGGCGTTTGACCGAGTCTGGCATGCAGCTCTATGGGCAACAATGAAAGTGTACAACATCAGCCCTAAAATTATTGAAGTCGTCAAAAGCCTGTATGACAAGGCTACCAGTGCAGCCCTCCACAACAGCGCCATCGGGAACTGGTTCAGAACAACAATCGGTGTACGTCAAGGTTGCCTACTCTCTCCAACACTCTTCAACATCTTCCTAGAGCGCATCATGTCAGATGCTTTTGCAGACCATGAAGGCACAGTCAGCATAGGGGGTAGAGCAATCTCCAATCTTCGTTTTGCAGATGACATTGATGGATTGGCTGGAGAGAATCAAGAACTTGAACAGCTGGTACAGAGGCTTGACACCACCTCCAGAGCCTATGGAATGGAAATAAGTGCAGAGAAAACCAAAATGATGACAAACAACACCAATGGCATCAATACGGACATCAAAGTCCAAAGCCAATCCCTCAACACAGTGCATAGCTTCAAATATTTAGGAGCCATTGTATCAGACAATGGGTCCCGACAGGAAGTCCTCTCCAGGATCGCACAAACAACTGCTGCCCTGACAAGGTTGAAGCCCATTTGGAAAGACAGGACCATCAGTCTACATTCCAAAGTAAGACTGCTGCGCTCCCTTGTCATCTCCATCTTCATATATGCTTGCGAAGCATGGACCCTCACAGCAGATCTCCAACGAAGAATACAAAGCATGGAGATGAGGTGCTACAGAAGACTTCTGGGCATTTCCTATACCCAACACATCACCAACGACGAAGTCCGACAGACCATCACACAAGCCATTGGACAACACGATGACCTGCTAACAGTGGTGAAGAAACGGAAACTCCGATGGTATGGCCACGTCACCAGATCATCAGGCCTTGCAAAGACTATTCTGCAAGGCACAGTGCAAGGAGGTAGAAGAAGAGGGAGACCGAAAAAGAGGTGGGAGAACAACATTCGTAAATGGACTGGTTTGACACTGAACGAAGCCATCAGGGCTGCTGAGGACAGAGAAAGATGGAGTATGCTGGTTAAACGATCATCTGTGGTGCCCCTACGACCTTCGAGTTACGGGACAAGATAGGATAGGATAGGATAGGAAATCAAAACAACAAAAGTGCACTAGCGGACGTCAACAGACACGTTAAGCTTCATCAGCTTTTACATTTAAGATAGTTACCTTATACCTTTCTTAAAGAAGGATCTCAAACGCCTACCTGGTCAGCGCGAAAATGCCTGTTAAGGAGGTAATATAACCCGGGCAATTAAGGGATAACAATATATAAAAAAAAAAAGAAAAACAAATACGTTGCACGAATAGATCATATAAAACTTCCAGTTTATAGTTAGGTATTCTAATATCATGTACTCTAGAACATTATTATGATGGTAGATGTAGTGGTGATGGTGATGGTGATGGTGGTGATGATGATGATGATGATGATGATGATGTGATTGACGATGCGATAACACCCATTGCACATAGCTACGGTCGAAAGAAAGTATACTCCAGGCACACGCTGCGCAGCAGGCCAAAGTATGTCCTTTGTCCCTTGAAGGGATACTTTGGCGAGGTTAGCAGCCTGCTTAGTTACAGTGTCGCTGAAAGACTAGAAACGGAGAAGTAAGTTTCGTCTCCTCTAGGCGACGAATTAGGTCACGCTGGTTTTGTTTCTAGGTCAACTGTCTTTTACGAACCGTTTGAGATTCTTTTCGAACCGTTTCTTGACGCCGGATAGTGTCCTCACTTGGTTTCATACAATTTAAGAATCCAAGAAGGCAAATGGGTTTTGGGACGAAAAAAGAGCATTTTTGTAGAGAAAAGGGTTAGGGCAAGGGCTAGGGATAGATCTACAACTAACCCTTACCCGAACCCTTGTAGCAATATTCCGCTCTTCCGTCACTTATAAACAGTACTGCGGTTCGCATCCGCGGATAGCAGCGAGCCCAAAGTATACTTTGAAGGGATGGAGGGAATATTTTCACCTGCTGCTAGCTGGAGTTTTGGCGATACTTTTTACCGATCGCAGCAATGAGTATTACCTCATAGACATTATAATTGCTTCATCATCGTCGTCGTCATCATAATCCTCATCATCACTGTAATCATCATTCGTCTTCATGAGTTTTCTTCGAAGATCAAGTTTATAGATATTATTTTCGGTCGTTTCCACCATTCTCATCGACAGTGTTAGATAAAGAAAATTTTAATCTTCAGAACCAGCATAAGCGATATTTTTGTTTCTACAGCAGCAATTACGCAATCGGAAAACGTTACCTTCATGTTTGTTGTTGCAAAAAAATTGTTTTATATTACGTACCTTGCTACACCACCTCACCCCTCACCACCACGATCCCCATCCTCATCCTCCTCCTGATTGTTATCATCATCATCATCATCATCATCATCATCATCATCATCATCATCATCATCATCATCATCATCATCGTCATCATCATCAATAACAACTTCTTCTAGGTCTTCCTTTTCTTCTACTCTTCCTCCTTCCCACTCATAATCCTCCTCCTCCCTCTGAGTCCTTTTCGTCTTGTTTCTAAAACATCCAAAGTAAGTCATATTAACCTCGAGCACTTTTAGCACTCATGTTTCCATTACAGCAGCAAGGGCGACCAGACCAGATTCTGACCTTATAATCATTTGATTGTCAGGTTCCCTTCTCTCACCCAACCTGTCCCCAACCCCCATTACCGGGTTTGCATTAACAAGAATATCCCTGTTAGGACTGTCATGGTATTCAAACTGTTCAATGCCATTGATGTACATAACACTGTTACACGGCATTTGCCAATAGTCGATTTAGCCCCGATGCTTGAATTCTGATATTGTGTAACTCGAATTCGTTTATAAGCGCAGCCTGTTCACTCAGCATCAAGGAAGGAGTCGTATAACGTTCTCCAACGTTATTCAGCAAACATCAACAACATCATACACGATCGCTTTCCGAAAAGCACTACAACAATCATCCTACAAGTTACAGTTACAGTACGTAGATTAACGTCTCCGGACACAGTGCGTTTAGGAGACATCCTACAAGTATTATTTTTTTTCTTAATTAAATTTATGTCCCCGGACACATTGAGCGTATAGGGGTTTCTACAAGCAGACAGTGCATTACTTATATAGCCCCTCTGCACTCGAGAACAAAGTCGAACATTCCATCATGACGCAATAACACCCAATCAAAATAAAACTCGTCACCGGAACTATACGCTTTCTCACGTCATAGAACCTTCTTTAGGTTGGAAGAATCGCTTAGCTATTTCTATACCTATCTGAAAACTTTGGTCGACAATACAAAGGTAATTCCAGAAAATTCTCAACAATATCGACCGACAAAAATTACTAACATTATACAAAGTTTCCCCTAACAGCAACGCAAAATCAAATCAAAGATAAATACACGCCATCATTGCATGCTTTGC
>JBAHVR010000264.1:0-75000 GCA_036898135.1 Oncomelania hupensis | reverse complement strand
AACAAAGGCATATGCAGAAGTTGATGAAAGTGAGGAGTCTAAGGAGAGACTGCAGCAATGCATTGACAAATTGGTTGAATGGACGGAAACATGGTTACTTAAATTTAACAGTGAAAAATGTAAGGTGTTGCATTTGGGCAAAAATAATCCTCAGCATGAGTACTTTATGAATGATGGGAAAGAAAGGTGTAAGATTGAGACGACTGATGCCGAGAGGGATCTTGGAGTGATAGTGGATACAAAGCTCAGCTTTGAGAATCACATTGAGAGTACTGTTAAGAAAGCCAACAAAATATCAGCCCTGCTTGTAAGAACCATAAGTAACAAATCCAAGGATATAATGGTCCCCCTCTTTAAGGCCCTTGTACGTCCCATCTTGGAGTATGCTAACCCCGTCTGGTGCCCATATTTAAGGAGGCATGTTGACTTGATCGAGGGTGTCCAGCGCAGATTCACCAGGAAGATTTGTGGAATGTCAGGACTCTCCTATGAGGAGAGACTGAAGTCACTGAGGTTACCCAGTTTAGAATATAGGAGAGAGCGTGGTGATTTAATCGAAATTTTTAAAATTGTGCACAAATTGTATGATCCTTTAACCACTTGTTCTCTTTTAAATTTTAATGATGTTGGTTTAACACGAGGTCACAAATTTAAACTTACTAAAACTTTTAATAATACTCGCAAATTTAACAAGTATTTTACTAATAGAGTGGTAACCCCTTGGAATAACCTGACTGCCGAGGCTGTGGATGCTGGATCACTTAAGTTAATGTGTTCAAGAATAGTTTGGATAAATTATTTAGAGATAGCATCTACTCCACCAATTTGGAGGCTAAAAAAAATCTAAATTGGTAGGCACTGATGCCAGGGGGTGGGTCTTGGGACCCTCATTAAGATCAATTATGAGGGCCAAAGGCTTTTTAGCCTGCATGCCGTATTTGCTATGCTATGCTATGCATGCTATGCTATGCTATGCATGCTATGCTATGCTATGCTAAAATAAATAACAGGCAAAGCAACATGCATTCCTACCAGGACTATCTACCACAGTGTCATAGTGACAGTTGATAAGCAAGCTGTGTTCCAGATTGTCGGGTCCGATCCTGACGATAACATTCTTCTGATTCTGGTAGGCGCTGGTAAAATCAAAATCAGAGATCGAGAATGATCCGCTGACAGTCTGCACGTCCGTTTCTAGGGTGTAAATGTTGTTTGCTGAAGCTTTGATCTTGTTGATTTCATCGAGGACGTAGTCGGCCGCTGCTTTGTTGCTGTTGCTACCTGACACTCTTGGTCCAAAACTAACAATCTCTTGCAAATAACGACGAGCTCGTGTTTCAGAAAAGTCCGACGCACCCACATAATTGGAATCAACGGCCGGAAACTGGGCGAGTCGCACAAGTATAATAATATAAACGATGATGTACACGGTCACTAAAGTTGCAAAAATAACAGAAGCGTCAAGACGTTTATTGTGCAATGTCCGTCGCGGGCGATCGTCGTTCAAGCACACTTGAATATTGGAACAGCCCTCTTGGTTTCGCTTTCTCAATAATGTTGTCATTCTTGCGTACGTAGCAGTCTGTTTATTTGCGTGTATTTGCCTACCTTTATCAACTTTACATGCGTTTTGCAAGCACAGGCGCTTGAACATTTTACGTTTTACTATGAGCATGCGGAGAGAACTCCAAAGTTTTTGAAGTTTTCTTCTAACAATCGGAGTATACACTATATCCTGAAGAAGAAGAAGACGACGAAAGAGGAAGACATAAAACTACTCTGTCGCACGTGCAAGAGAATGGAACACAGTTCTTGACAGGAGCGATCTGTGGTGTCAAGACAAAAGCTCACAAGACAGAAGCTCACAAGATTTGTAACAAAAAAGACAAAAGCTCACAAAACCTCACCTTTATTACACATTTATTACATTTATTTATGTATACATTATCTTTTAAAAAAAAATTAAAAGTGTCACATGACTCTCTCAGCACTAACCTGCACTCGGCTAATAGTTCACTCCAGTCGGATGCAGTGCCCCACTGCACTGAGGAAGTCCTCCAAAGACCTACGCTCACCTAAAAAGGCCTGGCACACAGTTTCTGGAGGCGCTTTTGCAATTCCACGTGCCGTCGTCGCTTTTTCGTTGAGATAGCCTGTCCTCTGTTATGTTGCAGTAACTGCGTGCTGACTAGTACACAGTCTTGACGAAGTCCATCTACTGCAGTCCAGAAGGACGGGTACGTGTTGGTGCCCAATGAGCTGGGAGAAGGTAATATTCCAGCCCTCGCACACGTTGTTAGTCCTATCCCGCCCAGTAATGGTGACCTGGTGCACATTCCAGCAGGGTATCCCGAACCGTGGTGGAATATTGATGACATGTAGTGGTGGGGGAGGAGCTCCAGGATGCACTCGTCTTTGCTGGACATTGACGGTAGGTTCCGCTTACGTACACAGCATCAAAGTAGTCTATTAAGTCCTCCATCTCATCTGGTGTGTGCTCCCTCAGATACGCCATGCCATCGTGCACTTTGTCTTCCGGAAGAAAAGCCAGCCCATCCAGCATCCCACAGAAGTGCTTGACATCATCATCGGTGCGGTAAAGTTCAGTCTTCCCCAGTGCCTGGATCTTCCTCCACGTGCTCTGGGTTAGGTGGTAGAAGCACCCTTGGGCACTGCCTGGAGAGCAGCTAATTCAAAGTCAGTGACAACAACTTTAGGGTCTGGGTAGATCTGCATGGTCTCCATCTTATCGAGAACTGCTTGAAGCAGCTCCTGATAGATCTGCGTACTTTTCCCAGGAAGAAAGGCATATACACAGGACACTGCTGTCTCTCCAACACGGGCACGTATTACATAGAGCTGCTCAAAGATGCTTGGACTCAAGCAATAGTTACCATCCATGAACCAAGTGTCAGACTGCCCTAAGTGACAGAGCTTCACCTCAGTAGCATAAATTACAAGACGCTGCCGCTGTCCAGGGCCAGAATCGTGAATCAAGAATGGCCTTGGGTCTACTCCACCGGTGGTAGTTCACTCTTCAGGGATGACCAGCTCTGGGAGGGTTGCTGGATCTTTGAGTAAACATCCAGGGCGCTGACGCGCAAGATCTCGCGTACAGGTCTGGATGTTCCCGATGTTGGCACGGACTTCCTCACTGGCTTCAAGGAGAACCTGTGTAAGGATCTGGTTGGTCCGACTTCTTGACCGCTTTGCCACTGCCTTCATGGTTGTGCGTAGCTTTGTGACACCAACGCCTGTCCTTTCTGCTGGATGGTTGTGGTTGACAAACGATCTAGGGTTCTCGTAATTGCCATCTGTTGTGAGTGCACCCTCACACTCAGCTGTTCTCTGCTGATTACACTGCCACCTAAACCAGTTGTTGTAGCTCCTTTTCTTCAAATACATAAAACCATCGATACAAAGCTTGGCGCCTCCTTTGTTCGATTTGATTATCTCCATGGTGACAAATTTATGGGGACCGACTTATGGGTGTTATGTATATATAGCCAGTCCTCTGTTGCGTTGCAGTAAATGTGAGAACTTCTCCAATTAGTAAATTAGGAACTGCTAAGGTGTGAGCTTTTGTCTGTTTTGTCTAGAAATCGTGTGAGCATTTGTCTTGTGAGCTTTAGTCTTGTGAGCTTATGTCAGGTAACCGCGATCTGTATCTATCATTCTGTATCTGTATAAGAAGAAGAAGATTGGCTGATTGTGACTGGTTTATTTCAAAGTCGGGTTGTCTATACAAGTACAATGTACAACGCACGAAGAAAACATAAGCCTCTTTCTCCATACATACACACACAAGCAAACCGCACACATCACCCCACTCTCCAACCCCACTTTAATTTACAAAGGCTACAGCAGGCTGAACTATTTAAGGCGAGACGTCTTAGTGCAGGGTCTAAATAGCACTTCTGTGACATCCTTCCACATCTTTTTCTATCTCCCTCTTCTTTTGCCTCCTTGCACCGTGCCTTGAAGGGTGGTCTTTGCAAGGCCTGATGCTCTGGTGACGTGACCATACCATCGGAGTTTCCGTTTCTTTACCACTGTGAGCATGTCATCGTGTTGTCCAATGGCAGCTGTGATGGTCTGCCGGACTGGGTATAGGAAATGCCCAGAAGTCTTCTGTAGCAACTCATCTCCATGCTTTGTATTCTTCGTTGTAGGTCTGCTGTGAGGGTCCATGTTTCGCAAGCATATCGGAATATGGAGGTGACAAGGGAGTGCAGCAACCATATCTTGGAGTGAGACTGACGATCCTGTCTTTCCAAATGGGTTTCAATCTTGCCAGGGTAGCAGTTGTTTGTGCGATCCTGGAGAGGACTTCTTGTCGGGACCCATTGTCTGATACAAAGGCTCCTAAATATTTGAAGCCATGTACCGTGTTAATTGAGGGATTGGCCTTGGACTTTGATGTCCGTGTTGATGCCATTGGTGCTGTTGGTCATTATTTTGGTATTCTCTGCATTTATTTCCATTCAAAAGGCTCTGAAGGTGATGTCAAGCCTCTGTACCAGCTGTTTAAGTTCATGTTCTTCTGCAGCCAATCCATAAATTTCATCCATAAAACGGAGGTTAGGGATTGCTCTACCCCCTATGCTGACTGTTCCTTCGTGATCTGCAAGCGCATCTGACACGATGCGCTCCAGGAAGATGTCGAAGTTTGTTGGAGAGAGTATGCATCCTTCACGCACACTGATTGTTGTTCTGAACCAGTTCGCAATGGCGCTGTTGTGGAGGACTGCACTGGCAGTCTTGTCGTACAGGCTTTTGATGACTTCAATAATGTTAGGGCTGATGTTGTACGCTCTCATGGTTTATATCTATATCTATAACTATATCTATAACTATATCTCTATCTCTATCTATCTATATATATATATATATATATATATATATATATATATATATATATATATATATATATATATATATATATATATATATATATATATATATTTTTTTTTTTTTTTTTTTTTTTTGGCTGGGGGAGCAAACCGGAGTACCCATAGAAAACCCACGAGACGTTGCCCGAGGCGAAAGTAAATAATATTCGGAGAAACATAACGCCCAGAGGCAGGATCGATCCCACACCTGTCAGGCGCCTTTGGTTTCTAGCCTGACATGTGGACAAGGCAAGTTAGTCCCGCCATAACGCATTGCCCTATTAACAACTCGCTGCCCTCATGAAGCTGAGCATTAAACGTACCTTGATCTGAGCTGACCTTAGATCATGCAAACTAAACTCTACGTAACCTTACATTCTATCCTGTGTCGACAAAAACAAGTCTTGACTAACCTAACAACAAAGAACAATTCAGCAACGTCCCTAAAATCATAAGATCAACTACCAAGCGGTAGCCATCCCACATAATAGCACTCAGTTCCTAAACACCCGTATATTCACTGATATCAGGGCCAGACCTGGGAAAAGTCGGGGGTGGGGGTGGAGTTTACAGATTCAGCGAAGGCGCGAAGCGCCGAGCCTTATAGGGGGGTCCGGGGCATGCTCTCCCGGATTTTTTTTTCAAGGATGCAAAATGGTGCAATCTGGTGCAATCTGAACCTTGAAAAAGCCATCTGTGATGGTCTGGGACTTTGAGCTTTTTGAACAATTGAACTGACAAACTCTGGGATACAAAAATTATCCTCTGCGGCTGCCCCTCCCTTTAAAAAAACCAAAACACACACACACACACAAATATTTATTTATCAGCAGAGATGTTTTGTATGCTATTATTATTCACTACTTTTTGTTGATCGTTAACGGTATAAAGCTTTACCTTGTAGTTTATGAACATCATCGCCTTGCTTTCACTTAATTCAGTCTTGCTACACTAGGTTCCTCGGCATTAGTACCATTTGTGAATTGTATCTTAAAGCAAGTCCATTGGAATCTGTTGCCCCATTGTAGAGCGCAGGTAGTTTTTCAGGTTGCACAACTGACTGTTTGAACGCTCACACTCGGCAGTAGTGACAGGTAGGGTGCAAAGGTTCTTTAGCATGATGAACAGGTTGGGATAAAAATCCCTGTCACAATGTTTCAGTGCTTCTGATGCTGTCGCATTCTCAGCAGCACTTCGCCATTTGCAAACCCACCGTTGGTATTCTGCATCAAGGGTAGCGTTGTCTGGTAGGTCAGACTCCCACAACATTGCCAGCATCACCCCTTCTGGAACCTGCATGAAACCATCCTGGTTGTCTATTAAAGTGCTTGGCACCAGACAGTGACCATCAACTGCTACTAGCCGGATTAAGGTGGGTGCTATTGATGCTGCAGCATTAGGCCCACTCCTGAAATAGGCCCAGGTGAAAACAGACGAGAATTTTCCGTAAGCTGAACAGTCTTCCTTTGTTATATTAACCTCAAAATAATTCTTAGAATGAAATTTGGAGTCAGACCTCAGCCCAAGAGAAACTTTCAAAACTTAGACGTATCTGGTCATGATCGACAGTCTGTTAGCTGAACTGGAAAAGCGGATGAAGGCCTATGACGATATTTGTAAAACATTCGGATTTTTCTCGGAGCTAACGTCATTGAGCATTGAGCAGATCGAGGACAAAGCTAATAATCTCGTTTCCTCGTATCCAGATGACTTGGAAGACACTGGTGGCTGAGCTGATACTGTTTGCTGCATTTATGCGCACTCAGAAACCGGTGACTGTGAACGAACCAGCAGAGCTTACCATGTACTGGCTTTTGTCATCGTTGAATCTTTCTCAGACATTTCCAAACGTCGAGACTGAGTTGCGCATCTATCTGTGCATGATGGTGTCCAATGCCTCCGGCGCTTACGAGCATTGAGCATGAGCTGCTGCGCAGCCTTGACTTTACTGACACGATCGAAGAATTCCCGCTTGCTAAGTCTCGAAAAACAGCAATATAAATAAGCAGCACTAGCGCAGTAGTTAGAGTGACAATATGCCTAGGTTAAGTTGATCTGGTTTAGCCTTTTCTGCATTAAGTGCACTTTTCAGACAATTGCTATTGAATGTTGATGTTACATAGTTTAAGGTTAATCTCGAGTTGTTACGATAATACGTCTTTATTATTATTCATGTTCACTAAAGGCTGGCTAGTTTCGTCACAAGCAATTGAGGCTCATTGGTCGGTCTGAGTGCGCATGTACGGTGAATGTCGAATGCACATGCACCAATGCCGAGAAAAAATAGGCCATTTTTGCGCTGCAGCATCAGGCCCAATTTCGTCTTAATCCGGCCTAGACCAGCATTTTTGAACCTCGAGTCCAATTCGGTTGACAGGTGTTCCAAGAAAGGAATGGCAATGCTAATCTTGAAATATTCTTCTGGAGTGGCCGCAGGTTGGTTGTCAGGAGAGTCTGTCGGGATGCTTGACGAGGAACAATAACACCAGTTGTCAAAGCATTTGCCATTTTGCTAACTTCTTCACTTGTAGTCGAGAAAATTGCTGATATTGAAAACGGTAGACTGTAAAAACTGACAGCAAATGAAAGTTTTCAAAACGCGACTGTGACGTGCACGATGTCGAAAACTGTCGGTCACTTTGTTCTACGCTAAGGCTAACGATTATGACGGGTCGACAGGAAATGATGACGAAGGGACAAACTTCTCTCACTGATCAGAGGGTGATGATGATGATTATGATGATAAACACTTGAATTGGTTGATTCCATTAGAAGAAAAAAAATCCTTTGATGCCCTGGGAAAAAAAACACAAAAAAAACCTACTCATTATTGGGGGGGGGGGGGGGGGAGCAATATATATGGCTCCCCCCCCCACATTTTTCTAGGGGGAAGGGGGGGCATGGCCCCCCTGCCCCTCCCCCGCTTCCGCCGCCTGTGAGATACCGATAGTGCTCAGCCCTATGAAGGTATTATGCGAATTTTGAGTATAGATTATCTGTTCTTCTGGAAAGAGGTTGAAGGCAACGGTGGGCCAAAGATAGCTTGGAGCAAGCCATGATGTTGATAGCTTGCAGCTTAGCGACTGTAGCCAAACACACACACACACACCTACACACACACACCCACCCACCCACACCCACACACACACACACCCACACACACACACCCACACCCACACATAACCGTGTAGAAACGCCGTTGATGACTTTCATGAAACTCTACATACGTTACTTTAACATTTTTACAAATTTGTCAATTTTTTTTTAAGCTAACCGATTACCCTAACCCTAACTCTAACCCAAACCCTTAACCTAACCCTAACACAGCCCTAACCCTAACGGAACACAGTTTTGATGTCAAAATAACGGGGTCCGTCAAAAGAAAGTACGTAGAGGTTCAAGTGTATGTCAGAATAAAGGCGTTTCTACCTAGCCACGCACACCCACGTACACCCCCACACACCCACACACCTACACCCACACCCACACACCCTGTATTTCAGACAATAAAGAAGAAGGAGAAAATAGAGAAGAAGAAGGAGGAAGAGGAGGGGAATAATTATTATGAAAATACTATTCCAGAACTTTAAGGTAACTGTACATTCTAATTACATACGAAGTTTAATATAAATTTTGGCAAATATTTTAGAATTTTATCTATTTTTTTAAAAAAAAAAATGACGTCACGATGATTGCTTCACATAATTTGTATAGGTTCAGGGCTGAGATTTAGCAAGCCAGGCTAAGGAGCCAGCCGGGCTCCTAACCTGGGAAGTTGAAGCTGCCAAAATATTTCTCAGGTTGCCAGACCCCTTGATTGAAAGCACGGTCATTTTTTTAAAACTGTATAACTATTGCAGCTAATAAACAAGATAAATTTCAACAACACTGTTTCATTTTTTAAAACAAGCACTGTATAATTTATTCATCATCGACATCCTCCTCCTCAATATTCCAAAACTTGAAGGAGCTTGGGTGTGCCTTCTTCAGTTGTTTTTTTTTCTTCTTCGGACTTTATTTTTTTTGCTGGAGGCTCCGAGACACCGCTTAAAAAGCGCCACATCGTTCGAGATTGACAAAAGACTGAGAATGGGGAATATCGAAAGTACGGCAAGTCTCGCGTGACTCATCAAGGAAGTCAGAGACTCGTTCCGATACGCGCAAGGAAGCAAGAAGGCTAGGATCTCGCAGGGCAGTAGCGTTTCGCGGCGGGGGAAAGAAGAAAGTCTCGCGAGAAAAGGCTATTTTTACTTCGCAAATCCCTCGCTTTGCTAGCGTTACCTAACTTCCTAGCATGCATCGGAACGGGTCTCCAGTGCTGACTGCAGAAGCGGTTGGCGCGTGTTTTGTTTTACATTGCAAGTCAAAAGTCCGTGTACAGGTACAGAATCTCTACCACTAGCGGTATTTTCAAGTCGCCAGCCGGGCGAATGGTACCCCAAATCGAGCTCGCCACACACTATTTTTAGGGGCCATTGGCGAGTTGGCGAACGTTAAAGCTCAGCCCTGTAGGTTGGGTTTTACTTAGTACAGCCAAAGCGCATAAGAAACTTGAACCAAATCCTTCTAGTAGTTCGGGAATAAATAGGATTATAAAAAACGACAACAACAAATAATGACGTCACCATGATGACATCTCCCGACATGCATATTGTCTTCTGCTAGGGTTCACTATTTTCTAACTAAATACCAAGTTTCAAAGAAATCCGTTCATTGGTTTCAGAGAAAAGTGCGCACATTTCCGGATGCCGGATGGACGAACAACGCCCAAAACAGTAGTTCATGAGCTTATAGCTTGGGAACTGTCACGTGGGGTTTATGGGCTCTGCACAATGGAATTATGGACCCTCACGTTTATTCGGTGGGAACTGCTAGTAAGTCACCCTATGAATTACTTTAATAAATTTATTTGTTTAGCTCGTTCTGTGTTAAGGTTGGGGTACAGAGATAGATAGAAAAATGGTAAAAGATTACTGTCACACTAGCTTTCACACGGCTATGAATCATATGTAGTCCAGCCACTTGATAACAGTTAAAATCACACATTTATTTCTTCTACTCTATACAAGATTCTCTAAGTACTAATCTAACTTAAAAAGTCTCAGTCACTGCTAATAGTTCGATCGCTGATAGTCTAGGCAGCTGTTATTTCTTCCTCGGGCACTTGCTATTATATCTCATGTAGATTTGGACTACTGTGGTCCGTTTTACAGTTTCTGAAGAGTTGGACTACTGTGGTCCTGTTTCGATCAGTTTAAGTGCACCTTTAGGTTTACACTTAACTGCAAGATGGTGCGTGCGAAGTCCTTCTGTGAGGTAGCTTCTGGTCCACCTGTGTCGTTGTGTAGTTGGGTTCCCTTGCCACGCTGTGGGGTCTGACAGGGTGTTTTTCCGGGTAGCTCTGTCCGACTTGTGCGGTAGAGGCTCCTCAACCAACTCGTCGTTTCTGTGGAGTGGGACGCACAGGATAGCTCGCCTGCTCGTCTGTAATATAAGAGACGAAATTCTGCACAACCCTGAATAATCGGTTTGTGCAGAGCGTCTCACTGAAAGCCAAAGTAGCCCTCAGTGATAGCTCCACATCTCTATACATAAGCGACGAACATTCTGCTACTTCCGGGGTCCACTGGAATCTCAACTCTAAATTCCTATACATACATAAATATCAATCGTGTCTAACTATACACATACAGAATTAATAATATTATAAACATTCAGTGGTACAGTCACTGGTCTGCAAACATACATATAAGTTAAACAACAGTGGTTCCGTATGGTATGCAACATGGCGGCGCAACCGGTCGTGTTTCGCCACGTGTTCGGCTTTTCCACATGGTCACGCAAATTCGGATTAACAATTCACATTTATGCCTAGCAAATTCCACAAACATAATTTCCACAATAATATAAATATATCACGATGAAACAGAAGTGTGTTCATTTACCTGTTTGACAAGTTCAGGCCCGTGGCGACTAAATAGAATTCTGAGATTCCTAAGTCCTGCTTCCTGGTCTATGTGTGGAGAGATTTCTCTGCCAGCTATGTCGCTGTTCACACTTCGATGTCTTACTCCCAACTGACCAAAGCTGTGTTAGGCTCGGACCCAGTCAAACTGGCTCGAACCGCTTTGCCTAAGCTCTCATTGGGTAAAATGTTTACGACTCTCGCCCACAGTGTTGAGTCACTGCGCTGTGAGGGTCTGGCTCGCAGTGTGTACTTTAATTGCTGCTGTGTAATACCTTAACTCTCTAATGTTACAATGACTACACAAGGCTAAATAGTGATAGGCAGAGTTAAAACTAGCCAGTTCATGACAGGCTCCCTCAACTGAAAAAAGGCGATGACTACTGGATTCGACCTTTTTCTACTACAGAGCCTAGTTTAACACTGCACTATCCTAGGGTCCTATTTTCAAACTAAGTAAGTTGCTCTACCTGAGCTGCAATGCTGTGCCAGGTAGCTATGGACACTAGTGACAGGGTATTACTGGGCGGGGACGAATTCTGGTGCTGTGGCCCTTAGTTGTGTTGGGTGGGCGACAGCTGCTATGTCCTCCACGAGATGGCGACTGAGGTAGTCGGCTCCGTGGTTCTCTTTGCCGGGGATGTACTCGATTTGGAATGAGTATGCCTGAAGGGTGAGTGCCCATCTCATCAGGCGAGAGTTCAAAGACTTGGAGGCTGCCAGGAACGATAGTGGTTGGTGGTCCACCTGAACTGTGAAGTGGGTCCCATACAGGTAGAGTTGAAACTTCTGTATGGCCCAGACTAGTCCAAGGCATTCTTTCTCCGACGTGGCGTAGTGGGTCTCGGCGGGTCTCAATTTTCTGCTGGCGTAGGCGACAGGGAATAGCGTCTCTGCATTCTTGGGGTCGCGCTGTAGCAGTACTGCTCCGAGGCCTAAGTCGCTTGCGTCGGTGCGAAGAACGAATGGCTGGGTCAAATCGGGTAGGTGGAGTACTGGCGCCGATGTCATTCTGTCCTTGAGTGTTTGGAATGCTGTCTCGCATTCGGCTGTCCATACTACTTTGTCCGGGGCGATTTTCCGGGTTCCATTTGTCAGTGGTACGGCGATGCTGTTGTAGTTGGGGATGAACTTCTGGTAGAAGCCGCAGAGTCCTAGAAACGACTGCACCTCCTTCTTGGTCTTGGGCCTAGGAGCGTCGAGTAGGCGTTTCACGGTCTTTTCTACCGGTCGCAGGCTTCCTTGACTTATGGTGTGTCCCAGAAATTCTAGCTCGGTGAATCCAATCTTACATTTGGTGGGTCTTGCCGTCAATCCCGTGTCTCTGAGGCGGGCGAGTAGTTGTTGTAGGAGCGTGACATGTTCCTCCCACGTAGGTGTAGCGATGAGGATGTCGTCCATAAACGAATGTAGGTGCTCGCTGCTCAGGGGTGCCAGGAGTTTTCGCATCATGGCGCTGAAGATGCTGGGTGCGTTGTGGAGTCCGAATGGAAGTACATTGAACTCGAAGTGTCCTTCCATAGTGCTAAACGCTAGGTACTTTCGGACTTGCGGTTGCACTGGTATCTGGTAGTATCCTTTGCTGAGGTCGATGCGTGAGAAGTACTTCGCTCGCTGTAGCTTGGCAAATAGGTCTGTCTGGTCCGGGAGTGGCTCTGGCTGGAACTGCGTTACCGCATTCAGGAGTCTGAAGTCGATGCACAGTCGATGCTCTCCGTTGGGTTTTCGCAACAATACCGTGCCTGCGCTGTAGGGTGAGGTAGACTCTGAGATGATTCCGGCTGCCAGTAAGGTGTCTATCTCTTCCTTGATGGCTCGCTGCTGAGACAGTGGCATCGGGTAGAGCTTCTGGCGGACGGGTGTTGGGTCGGTCACCGTTAAGGTTACTTCGACGAGGTCTGTCCTCCCTGGTCGGTCTGTTAGCACAGTCTGATGTTGTCGAATGACCTGTAGTACTTGCTGTCGCTGTTTGGCGGCTAGGTCTCCGTTGAGTATCACGTCTTTGTAGGTTTCCTTGGAGTGCAGGGGATACTCTACTGCATTGGTCTCCATGCTTTCTCCTTCTTCCGCGATGGCGATGGCTAGCAAGTTGTGAGTGCTGGGGGTCGCTGGTCGGTCCGTGTACTTCTTGAGGAGATTGATGTGGTGGTATCGGGCTCTCCCGTTCACCTCTGCTTGGTAGACTGTCTTGGATTTCTTGGCAGTCACCTGGTACGGTCCTCTCCAAGCGATGTCCAGCTTGTTGGTTCCACTTGGAAGTAAGAATAGCACTTGATCGCCGACTTGCAGTTCTCTGTCCTTCGCGTGGCGGTTGTAGTACTTCGCCTGACGGGCTCTTGCCTTCTTCAGTGCTTCACCAGCTTTCTTCCACGTTGCTTTGAGGGTTTCCTGCAGGTCTGCGACGTACTTGGTGGCACCTCTGGGTGTGTCGTCTATCTTGGCTTCCGTCCAACTTCTGCGTAGGGCTTCTAGCGGTCCTGCTAGCGGTCTGCCGAATAGCAATGTTGACGGGGTGTAGCCTGTGGCTGCATGGGGCGTTTCTCTGTATGCGAACAGTGCCGCATTCACGTAGGTGTCCCACGCTTCTGGATTGTCGTCTGCGACTTTCCTGAGGATGGTGAGAAGGGTTCCATTCAGTCTTTCTACTTGTCCGTTGCTGGCTGGGTGGTATGGTGGTGTGCGAATGTGATGAACTTGTATCAACTCGAACACGTCTTGCATCAGGCGGCCGGTGAACTGAGATCCGTTGTCCGTTCTAATGCTGTCCGGGAATCCGACTCTGGTAAAGATGGCGATGAGTGCATCTGCAATCTTCTTGGTGTCGATCGCTGGCAACGGGACTGCTTCGCACCACATCGTACATGCGTCGACGAGTGTGAGTAGAAATCTGTTCCGCTTCTTGGTCATGGGCAGTGGTCCAACTATGTCTACTGAGACTTGCTGGAATGGCACGCCGACTACTACCGATGGTCCTAAGGTAACTGGTACGGTGTGATGTCGCGGGGAATATCGTTGACATTGGTGGCAAGATTTCACGTAGCGCTTGACATCCTCCGTGATTCCTGGCCAATAGTAGTGTGCGCTGATTCTCTGCACTGTGGCTCCAATTCCCATGTGTCCGCTGAGTGGCATGCTGTGGCCTAATTCTAGTACTTGGGCTCGAAGGGTGGCTGGTAGTACTAGTTGGGTGTGATCTCCATCTCCTTGTCGATGTAGAACTCCCTCTTCCATGTAGAAGTCTCCCTTGTGCGGGGGTGTGTGCGCCTTGGGTAGCTTCTGGAAGCACTTCGCTATCGAGGTGTCTTCTTTCTGTGCTGTTTTGATCTCTTCGAGTCCTGGATTCGGAGCGAACTCGGGCTGGGGTGGTTGGGTTTTAGCTTGGGCCCTGGTTTGCACTGCAGCTATCTCTACAGTTTTGGGGGGCGTGCCTAAGAACACATACCTACAACCTAGCACTAGATCATACAGGGGTTTCTGTAAAACAGCTGCTTGGATTCGTCCTGTGACGTACCTACTCTCTACTTCTATCCAAGCTATTGGGCAAGTAGTCGTCGGTTTCGTCAAGTCTGCTCCTTGTAGTTCGACTGTCTTGTCCGTCAAGTCCGCGCGCGATACAAGAGATTCGCTAACTATCGCGTCGTATGATAGACCTGTGTCATACAGACAGTTCGCTTCTTTTCCGTTGACATTGACCGTGTCTGTCACCGATGGGTGATCTCCGATTGTGTGTGGCTTGTTACCGCTGCTTTGAGTTAGAACTCTGTGCGCTGGCCGGCTTTCGCGCTCTTCCCTACGTTGTGCGGCCAACTTGAAACATTCTGCGGTGGAGTGATTGTTTCTGTTGCAGAACGAGCAATACCGTCTCTGTTCTGCAGGACCTCTTTTCCCGAATTCCGTGTTGGGTCCTTTATTCTGCCCAGGTCTGGGGTTATTCGGCTTATTCGCGGTGCGCTCTTCTCGGTTAGGGCTTCGTTTCTGTGCTTCTTTCCCGTTAGGCTTTAGGTCTCGCCTGAAGCTCTTGGCTTCTCCGTGGGCGGCCACGTACCTATCTGCGACCTTGACCAGATCTTCTAGTCTTTCCGCGCCCTGCTCTACTGAGAATGTTCTCAGCTCGGGGGTCATGGTTGCCCATAGCTGTTCCCATACTAACAGTTCTGTCAGTCCATCATACGTCTTTACCGTGGCTGACTGGCAAATCCACTTATCCAGCATTGTGGACAACCGATCCGCGAACTGCGCATAGCTCTCTCCTTTCACTCTCCGATTGGTGCGGAACTTTTGCCGGTAGCATTCTCCTGTCAGTTCGAATCCCGTTAGGAGTGCCTCTTTTACTTTGTGATAGTCAGTCACTCTGTCAGTCGGTAGCTTACTGTAGATGTCATAAGCCTTTCCTCTAAGCCCTTGACTAAGCTTAAAAGACCAATGAGTGGGATCTAGTTTGTACTCTGTTGCTAGGCGCTCAAACCTAGTCAGATAGAGATCTAGACCTTCTTCTCTCTCATTGAATGTTCCCAGTGGAAATGACATTCCTTGTACAGGGTTGGATGCTACCTCTAGCTGATCTGAGTGGGGAGGGGTTGAGGAAGAACTTGAAGCTCCTGATCCCAATCTTCTTAGCTCTAACTCATGCTGTCTTTCTTTTTCCTTTTCTTCCCTCTCTTTTTCTTTTTCTGCCCGCTCATAATCCCACCTCCTAACTTCTGCTTCTCTCTCTGCTGCTACCTTCTTCTGTTCTGCTTCTAGCTCTAATTTCCTCGTTTCTCTCTCTGCCTCTAATTTCTTCTGCTCTAGTTCTAATTTCTTTTGCTCTGCTTCTAGTTCTGCTTTCCTCTGTTCTGCTTCGAGTTTCTTCTGTTCTCTCTCTGCTGCTCTTTCTGCCTTAGCCTCCTGTTTCTCTACCTCTGCATTTATATACGCAATTAGGTCTCCCCCTGCTAAGTGTAAAGCTTCTCCCAATTCCTTGAAGCGCAATCTCAAGGCCACTGGGTCCGACATTGTCAAAAGTGTCTATGAACAACCTCTGAATCACGTGGAATACCAAAACACTAGCAATATTGCAAGTCAATAACAACAATGCAAAGACCATAAAATTCGCAATCAATAATAGAATAAAACAAGAGTCAAATGGCATACAACAGTTACTTAAGCAAAACCTGCAAAAGAACAATGCAACATACAGACACAAAAATAATTGAAGCAAACAAGTTTTTAACTAAAGAATAGTGCACCAAAACTGATCAGTGTTATACCCTTACACTATTCTAAGTTATTCTACTACTACTACTACTGTTATCTAATTTTATTGTACTTAGATCCGGTTATACCCAATTCCTATTATACACAGATCCTGGCTAGGCTCGCCAATTAAAGTGTCACGTGGGGTTTATGGGCTCTGCACAATGGAATTATGGACCCTCACGTTTATTCGGTGGGAACTGCTAGTAAGTCACCCTATGAATTACTTTAATAAATTTATTTGTTTAGCTCGTTCTGTGTTAATGTTGGGGTACAGAGGTAGATAGAAAAATGGTAAAAGATTACTGTCAAACTAGCTTTCACACGGCTATGAATCATATGTAGTCCAGCCACTTGATAACAGTTAAAATCACACATTTATTTCTTCTACTCTATACAAGATTCTCTAAGTACTAATCTAACTTAAAAAGTCTCAGTCACTGCTAATAGTTCGATCGCTGATAGTCTAGGCAGCTGTTATTTCTTCCTCGGGCACTTGCTATTATATCTCATGTAGATTTGGACTACTGTGGTCCGTTTTACAGTTTCTGAAGAGTTGGACTACTGTGGTCCTGTTTCGATCAGTTTAAGTGCACCTTTAGGTTTACACTTAACTGCTAGATGGTGCGTGCGAAGTCCTTCTGTGAGGTAGCTTCTGGTCCACCTGTGTCGTTGTGTAGTTGGGTTCCCTTGCCACGCTGTGGGGTCTGACAGGGTGTTTTTCCGGGTAGCTCTGTCCGACTTGTGCGGTAGAGGCTCCTCAACCAACTCGTCGTTTCTGTGGAGTGGGACGCACAGGATAGCTCGCCTGCTCGTCTGTAATATAAGAGACGAAATTCTGCACAACCCTGAATAATCGGTTTGTGCAGAGCGTCTCACTGAAAGCCAAAGTAGCCCTCAGTGATAGCTCCACATCTCTATACATAAGCGACGAACATTCTGCTACTTCCGGGGTCCACTGGAATCTCAACTCTAAATTCCTATACATACATAAATATCAATCGTGTCTAACTATACACATACAGAATTAATAATATTATAAACATTCAGTGGTACAGTCACTGGTCTGCAAACATACATATAAGTTAAACAACAGTGGTTCCGTATGGTATGCAACATGGCGGCGCAACCGGTCGTGTTTCGCCACGTGTTCGGCTTTTCCACATGGTCACGCAAATTCGGATTAACAATTCACATTTATGCCTAGCAAATTCCACAAACATAATTTCCACAATAATATAAATATATCACGATGAAACAGAAGTGTGTTCATTTACCTGTTTGACAAGTTCAGGCCCGTGGCGACTAAATAGAATTCTGAGATTCCTAAGTCCTGCTTCCTGGTCTATGTGTGGAGAGATTTCTCTGCCAGCTATGTCGCTGTTCACACTTCGATGTCTTACTCCCAACTGACCAAAGCTGTGTTAGGCTCGGACCCAGTCAAACTGGCTCGAACCGCTTTGCCTAAGCTCTCATTGGGTAAAATGTTTACGACTCTCGCCCACAGTGTTGAGTCACTGCGCTGTGAGGGTCTGGCTCGCAGTGTGTACTTTAATTGCTGCTGTGTAATACCTTAACTCTCTAATGTTACAATGACTACACAAGGCTAAATAGTGATAGGCAGAGTTAAAACTAGCCAGTTCATGACAGGAACTAATAAATTAGCGTATATGACGTGCGTGTATCTGTGGATAGATGGACAGAGTACTGCTCTGACCTTTACAACCACACACCAAACGGAGACCCAGCAGTTCTAGCATGTCCCCAGAACAGAGAAGAAGAAGACGAAATCCTACCAATTCTCCGAGAAGAAGTTGAGGCAGCAGTGCGTTCGCTGCAGGGGAAGTCAACGGGAGTGGACCACATACACGCGAAATTGCTGCAAGCAGGGGGAGAATCGATGATTGATGCCCTCACCATTATTTGTAACAACATCTGGCAGAGTGGGAGTGGCCTACACCATGGACCCAGTCGCTTGTCATCACTCTTTCCAAAAAAGGTAACATTCAAGAGTGTGAAAATTACCGCACCATCAGCCTCATCAGCCATCCCAGCAAGGTCCTCCTAAAATTAATACTCAACAGATTGAAATCCCAAGCTGAACAAATCATAGCTGAAGAACAAGCAGGATTTAGGGCAAGGCGAAGTACCACTGAACAGATTTTCAACCTCAGAATAATCTGGGAGAAATACCTACAGCACCAACAACATCTGTATTATGTGTTTGTAGACTTCAAGAAAGCGTTTGACCGAGTCTGGCATGCAGTTCTGTGGGCAACCATGAGAGTGTACAACATCATCCCTAAAATTATTGAAGTCACGAAAAGACTGTATGACAGGGCTACCAACAATCGGTGTGCGTCAAGGATGCTTACTCTCTCAAACACTCTTTAACATCTTCATGGAGCGCATTTTTATTTTAACAACTTTATTATCACCGAGGTAAGGTAAGTCTGCTGCGCTCCCTTATTATCTCCATCTTCTTATATGCTTGCAAAACATGGACCCTCACAGCAGATTTCCAACGAAGAATACAAAGCATGGAGATGAGGTACGTGCTACAGAAGACTTCTGGGCATTTCCTATACCCAGCACATCACCAACGACGAAGTCCGACAGACCATCACACAAGCCATTGGACAACACGATGACCTACTCACAGTGGTGAAAAAACGGAAACTCCGATGGTATGGCCACGTCACCAGATCATCAGGTCTTGCAAAGACCATCCTGCAAGACACAGTGCAAGGAGGTAGAAGAAGAGGGAGACCGAAGAAGAGGTGGGAGGATAACATTCGAGAATGGACTGGTTTGACACTGAGCGAAACAATCAGGGTTGCTGAGGAAAGGGGAAGATGGAGTACGCTGGTTAAACGATCATCTGTGGTGCCCCTACGACATCCGAGATAGGATAGGATAGGATAGGATATTATCACCGAGGTGAAATTCGGCCACTTTCATTTTCGAAAGTACAGCAGTCCCAAGTGAAGCGCTTTACCCAAGGTACTTGCTAGGTGTGTTCTAGGACATGAGCTTCAGGGTCTTTAAAGTCCGTTATGATGGAATGCATGCGACACAAACTAGACCTCGGTTTATACTCTCATCCGAAGGAGTATGAAACGGGAGTAAGGTGTCTTTCCCAAGGACACAACACAATGCCCCGGCATGGGATGTCAGATGCCCTCGCAGATCATGAACGTACAGTCAGCATAGAGGGTAGAGCAATCTCCAACCTCCGTTTTGACATTGATGGATTGGCTGGAGAGGAACATGAACTTGAACAGCTGGTACAGAGGCTTGACACCACCTCCAGAGCGTATGGAATGGAAATAAATGCAGAGAAGACCAAATGATGACCAACAACACCAATGGCATCAACATGGACATCAAAGTCCAAGGCCAATCCCTCAACACAGTGCATAGCTTCAAATATTTAGGAGCCATTGTATCAGACAATGGGTCCCGACAGGAAGTCCTCTCCAGGATCGCACAAACAACTGCTGCCCTGACAATGTTGAAGACCATTTGGAAAGACAGGACCATCAGTCTACATTCCAAGGTAAGGCTGCTGCGCTCCCTTGTAACCCCATCTTCCTATACGCTTGCGAAAAATTATGTACCCCAGTGTTCCCCCCACACACAAAAAATGAGAGTCCTTGGGACTCCCAGGTATAAAATTTTAAGAGTCCTTGTACAAATTTTGAGAGTCCCCAAATCGGTGGATGAACGGGTTTTGGGCCCAGTCAACCAAGTCAGAAGTGACATGATCGTGTATGATAGTTCTGTCAAAGAATGGATTAACGAAGATTTCTTCTGTTCAGTGAATGTATTGCTTGGAGGAAGTTTACAATGCGCGCGCATGCGATTTTTAAGGACGACAACTCCCGACACAATCTTTAATCGTCTACAATGGCAGTCTCAGTTGGGTTCTGATTCTGATTATGCCGTGAATTAGTTCGCCACTCGTTGGTCGTAGTTTTGACTTCAGCGATTCGAAAAAAATTTTCCTGCGTCATTTTTCATATTTTGTGCGTAATTGACGCACTACAGTGCGTAATCGGGAACACTGGACAGCAGATCTATAACGAAGAATACGAAGCATGGAGATGAGGTGCTACAGAAGACTTCTGGGCATTTCCTATACCCAGCACATCACGAACAACGAAATCCAACAGACCATCATCACACGAGCCATTACATTGGACAAAACGATGACATTCTCACAGTGGTGAAGAAACGGAAATTCCGATGGTATGGCCACGTCACCAGAGCATCAGGCCTTGCAAAGACAATCCTTCAAGGCACGGTGCAAGGAGGCAGACAAAGAGGGAGACAGAAAAAGAGGTGGGAGGACAACATTCGAAAATGGACTGGCTAATTGACACTGAGCGAAGCCATGAGGGTTGCTGAGGACAGAGAAAGATGGAGTACGCTGGTTAGACGATCATCTGTGGTACCCCTACAGTATACGACCTTCGAGTTACGGGACAGGATAGGATCGCATAGGAATAGGATAGCATCTGTGTCCCATCACGCAGTGTGTGTTCGCAATCTTTCTCAATGATGTTTGTATCTGCGCCCGTCCGTGAGTGCGTGAGTGTGTACTGCCTTTTATGTGTGCCAGTGCGGTTTCAGAATGTATATACAGAGCAGCCTGTTTATGCAAGGGAAACAGACTCGATGAAACCGAAGGCCCATCTTTGAATACTCGATACCACTTAACTAGCTTATTCAGAGCATCAAGATTATATAGTATCTACCATGCACCTACCGTGTCAGTGCATCGTCTGCCTCTGATGGTCTGTGTAAAATCAATACTGCCGTCTGCTCGGGAAATAGCTGTTCGTTAGGGGTTCGATTACCAGACGTCTTAATAGAGGTTCTTGCTTTACATAGGCTACAGTCTGGGCGAATCTCGATCAGGAACGAAACGGTCTGAAGTGGGACAAGCGCTGCACCGACGTCAATCACAAATTCAGGCTAATTGTTTCTGCTTCTGATCACGGCAGTTTTGGACGGAAGCGCGAACTGGTTGAATGTTTCTATTAGCTTGTTTATGTTTTTAGTACTCCTTTATTTCGCTATTAATGTCACACCAGCCTCCTTTCGTTTTTCAATAAGGTATCTAGAGTTACTTGCCCTTGTACAAAGAGGCTTTGACTTCCGGATGAAAATGGAAGTGATTGTGAGGTAAGGTAAGTGATTAAAAATAATTGGATCTGGTCATCGTGTGGCATGTTTTGAAGGAATTATTGTTTTATTTGCTGTCTTTGTCTCATGATAGTACTGGGACGCTGAAAGTCGAAATGCTTACACAGTTCGAAACTGAACCAGTACCAAGGAGTACAATACAACGAATACAATTTATTTACGATGCCCATTGACCATGGATGGCTTCATTACCTTTGCTAATTACTAATTATATAAACATGTCAACTTTGAATCAATGTTGTTGGGGTTTTTTTCCCCTCAAAATTATACATCGCCTTTGCTGCTTGCTTCAATTATTGGTCGTTAATGTTGTGTGTCAAATTGAAATTCAGAAAGAGAGAAGGATGGATCAGGTTGAATTTTGGCTGTTTTACTAAAATAATTTATGAAAATAAATAATTGCATTCATACTTGCTTCATTTTAGTTATGATACAGTGAGGTAAGAAAATAGTTGGCTTGGGATATCTTCATACTAAAAGTATTACTTTCCAAGATCTCCCAAGCCAACTATTCTCTTACCAATATCACTGTATGTGTATCATAACTAAAATGAAGCAAGTATGAAAATTCCAAGATATCCCAAGCCAACTATTCTCTTACCAATATCACTGTATCATAACTAAAATGAAGCAAGTATGAAAGCAATTATTTATTTTCGTTATATGTTGGTGTCTTTTTGATCCAAGCCTGATGGTTTTAATCAAAAGTTAGGAGATGCCAGAAAGATGAAGAGGCCGATCAGTCGACCCCCGATTAGAATCAAAGCAACGACTCATGATGAATTTTAACTATTGAGAATGAGAGTAATTATCTTGTTTGGTTTATGTTACTGCCGATCTAAATATGTGTCGTAAGAGGCGACTAACAGGGGTGATGTCAGCACGGCATCACTGGGCGAAAGTCTTCTACACAGAAGTCAACGGCCATGACGGAGGAACCTCATGTTACTACAGGTTCAACGACCTCATGCTCAGGGCCAAGGCGAGCCACACTGTACTCGTGGATTTCGACTGTGGCCAACAGCCTGGAAAGGATTAGGCTCTGCCAGGTCTTTCTTGCCGAAGACACACCACATCGTATGAGGAAAAGTCTCCAGTAGACTCATTAATATCCGTCTGAGAGCAGCCCCTTTCAACATTACCATCATCCAGGCCTATGCCCCAACATCAGACTATGATGACAGCGAAGTCGAGGATTTCTATGAACATCTACAGGCTGTCCTTGACCAAGTGCCGAAGAAGGACATAGTCATAGTTAAATAAGACTGGAATGCCAAGGTTGGCCAAGATGCGCACCAAAATGATGACCAATGACACCTATGGCATCAACATGGACATCAAATTCCAAGGCTAATCCATCAACACAGTGCATAGCTTCAAATATTTAGGAGCCATTGTATTAGATAATGGGTCCCGACAGGAAGTCCTATCCAGGATCGCACAAACAACTGGTGCCCTGACAATGTTGAAGCCCATTTGGAAAGACAAGACCATCAGTCTACATTCCAAGATAAGGCTGATGCGCTCCCTTGTCATCTCCATTTTCCTATACGCTTGCGAAACATGGACCCTCACAGCAGATCTACAACGAAGAATACAAAGCATGGAGATGAGGTGCTACAGAAGACTTCTGGGCATTTCCTATACTCTGCACATGACCAATGACGAAGTCCGACAGACAATCACACAAGCCATTGGATAACATGAAAAAATGCTCACAGTGGTAAAGAAATAGAAACTCCTATGGTATGGCCACGTCACCAGGATGTCAGGCCTTGCAAAGACCATCCTGCAAGGCACGGTACAAAGAGGCAGAAGAAGAGGGAGTCAGAAGAAGAGGTGGAAGGACAACATTCGAGAATGGACTGGCTTGACACTGAGCGAAACCATGAGGGTTACTGAGGAGAGAGAAAGATGGAGTACGTTGGTTAAACAATCATCTTTGGTGCTCCAACGACCTTCGAGTTACGGGATAGGAAATATTAAAACTGAAGATTGATTTTTGTTTTAGTCTGAGCAAAGAGTTGTTATCTAGAAATCTCCCTAGCGCATGTGTAGCATCCTGTATCATCAAATGTTATGTTTGCAGTGTCCTGATGTTGGAGTAAACATGCAACCATACTTCCCGTGATGGAACCTCCAAGTTTGAAAGAAGGGGAGGAGGTGGGTGGAAGGCAGACCAAAGCACCTCAACCACAGGTTCATATTTCACCACCTGAACAAGCAGTAAGTGGCCTTTGTGTACAGCACAGGTTGTCTTACTGAGAGAAAAAGGATTGGGAGTTTCATGACGACATCTTGGACACAATCCATTTTTTAGAAAAGTTGCTATCTATGATATGAATGATAGGAGAGTTCTATCTTTCCTTCTCTGCTGCCAGTAGTTGGAGTTGGTGGAACTGTGCCATTTCTATACAAATTGACATTCTGATGTATTATAAGCTCATCACTGCATCAGTGTACAAGCATGGCTTGCTGACAATCAAAATATAACTTGAAACCTTGAAGCTGTCAGGAATCAGAACAAGCCAAATGTCGGTCAGTCCGTCTGTCAGTGAGTCCATTGGAAGCAATATCTCCAGAACCACTGAACAGATTTTAACCAAACTTCATAGGAACATTACCTAGGTTAGTGGCCCCTATCCAATGCCATCCTATTTGCTCTACCACAAAGGTCAAGGTCACAATTCATTGTGTTGCTAAAACACGTTTTGCTCAAATATCTCAAAAACGGCTAAAGCAATTTTGTTGAGTTTTGGTAAAGAGTACTTGTTTGCAGTCTGGTTGTCAGATAGTCTGTCAATTGTTCAGTCCGTCCATCAATTATTCAGTCTGTCTGTCAGTTGTTCAGTCCGTCTGTCAATTGTTCAGTCCGTCTGTCGATTGTTCAGTCCGTCTGTCAATTGTTCAATCTGACACTCCAAATGTCACTTCTTTTTTTTTTTCAAAACGAACTTTTGGCTCATCTCAAGAATAACTAAAATAAAATTGATCTTTTTTACTTTGTGCATACTTTCAACTACTGCTATGCATGTTGAATCATTCATACTTGTACTTTTTCAAAGGTCAAGGTCATTGTGCTACACAATTTCCCAAATATGTTTTTCTTTGTATCTAAAAATTCGCTCAGCCGATTTTGATAATTTTTTTGGGTTTGCAGGTAGCTCAGGTCGTGGCCTATCAGTCCATATTTTCCTGTTGTTTCGTTACGAGAAAATGAACACTTTTGAAACTTGTTATTTTTTCAGCAGTGCGTGTATGAGTGTCTGGAAGTATGTTTTCTATCTCAGGGTCTTCAACCTCCGGGCAAGGATAGCGTTAGCAGTACAGGCAGTGCCAGCAGTACAAACTCGGCTGCCACGAGTGGTGCCCCACGCAAAGTGCTGAAAGGAAAACCTAAGCCTCTTTATTTCTGGACGTCCGCAGATGTGAACAAGTGGTGGCGCAAGCATGGCGGCTTATGTTATCAGTTGTACGGTGACCTGCTCACTGAACATGACGTCGGAGGTCGAACTTTGATTCGCATGAACGAAATCAAGCTGGAGAAAATTGGCATCACCAACCCTGAACACAGGTATATATATATACTTATGAAACAACGATTTACATTTCATTTGTATGTATTTTTATTTGTTTAATAATAATAATAAAACGGATAATATTAATAATAATTATCATAATACAAATTATGGATATTATTATTATTATTATTATTATTATTACTACTACTAGTGGTTTTTGTACAGGGTACACAGGTTGCTGTTTAAAATGTAGACAGAGAGACAACTGTTGTATGCGAGTTTCATTTGGACGATGATACCTCCCCATATCCCCCTTGATACCTCACCATCCCCCCCCCCCCCTGATATCTCCCCCCCCCCCTCCCATGATGCCTCACCATACCCCCTTGATACCTCCCCGAACCCACTTGATACCTCCCCATACCCCTCAGGGCTCGAAATTAGCGGGGGGCCCGGGGCCAAAAACCCGCAAAGTTGATTTCGGGCTCGGAAAGTTGAAAAACGAAGGGCCCGCTTGGCCCGCAAAATAATTAGTCTGCTACAGCTAGCTTTACTCGGCAGTTTCGTATTTGGGCCAAGGGAAGCAACCCACACCGGTGCCCTAAATTTGGACAGAAAAAAAACACAGAAAAAAGAAGCGAAAACCCTTTAATTTTGCACTCAAAAGTTTAATATACACTTCAATATCTTTCTAATTTAATAAACAAAAGGCTATGGCACAACATAAGCGCAAAATGTCAATCTTTGCAAGTACGAAAGTATAGCTACATATCGTCGCCATACAGTTGTTAAAACAATCGGCGATGGCGTATTTTCCAATTTTTGGGAAGCGAAAGACGCCAGAAGAAAACGTTGACGAAAGGAAAGAACAAGAAAAAGAGAGAAAAAAGAAGTATGACGAGGAAAAAAGATCAAGGAACTACAATGAAGGGTGGAAAAAAAGATTTCCATGGCATGGCCTCGAAGTGAACGAGGAAGAGTACTGTTAAGTTTAGTTCCCTTTCATGGTTTTGTTTTGAACGTTTGTGCATTGAGGTCAGATTTTTTGTTAGGTTACTCAAATTAAAAATTTAATGATGTGTATTGTGCAATACTCAGTCACAAAACTGAAAAGTATTATACAAGAGACTCACTTGATTTTTTTATATTTTGTTTAATGGCCATTTCAGGCTCACTAGTCACTGGAATATGTGTGTCACTGAATGAGTGTGTGTGTGTTTTCCCCTTTTTTGTTGGTAATGTTTGAAAGTGAAAGAAAAGGCAAAAAAAAATGACATCACTCAGCAAAATTGGAAATTCAATTGTTTTTATTTTAGATTATCAGACAAATTGTACTTTCTACTTATTATATTGTCACTAATTCTTTTGTTTTTTGTTTGCATTATTTTTCAAGTTGGGCCCCGAAAGTTGCTTGTGGGCCCTCAAATTTTTCAATCAAGGGGCCCGGTGGCCCCCAAAGAAAAAAGTTAATTTCTAGCCATGCCCCTTGATACCTTCCGTACCCCCCTTGTAACCTACCTGTACCCTCCTTGATACTTCCCCGTTGATCGTTTCGCAGGTATGGATGAAAGGAATCGAGTTCATTTCAGTGGGTAGATTACCGTCCCCGGACACAATAGCGTATAGGAGACTCAAGGAATCGACCATCACCATACCCCCTTATATATACCCGTATCCCCGTTATGCCTACCCATGCCCCTTTAAACCTACCCGTAGCCCCCTTTTACCTACACGTACCACCCCATCCCGATCCTTGGTAATAATAATAATAATAATAATAATAATAATATTGAATATAGAATAATACAAATAGAAATCATAAAAAACACCAAGGTCTTAAAATAAAATTTGATATAAGATATTATAATTATAATAATAATAATAATTATTATTATTATTATTATTAGTTTATAAATAATAATAATAATAATAATAATAATAATTAATAAGTTAAAAGTAAAAAGCCTAAATTAAAAAGACAAATATTTATATTGTAGTGTAAAAAAAAAAATAACATAAAAAAAATATGGCCCGCGGGAGGTTTGAACTTGGGTCGCCTTCACGGTAAGCGAATGTCTTACTAAGTGGGCTACCAAGGCTTCGTATAAAGTCCATCAATTTTTTGATCTATATGGGAAAACATGCTGAAACCTCGATTCGATTTTTAATTAATCAAACTTAATTAGTTAAACATCAAATTTTGTAAGATTGGTGACATGAGTGCAAAAGTGTTTTGAATGGAAATAAAACAAAATTTGCGATATTACGGAACGGCACGTTCTTGACACAGGTTGAATCGAAACCTCGCGCGGAATAAGGCTATTGCAATTTGTGGACATTTTGTTTATTTATTTATCTCAGAAACGGTTAAACGTTCGGTAAGGAAATGTCGGCTATAACGATTTCGCGGGTTTTGAGCGCACAGCAGGCTGATCCGCAGCGCCCAGCACCTGCCCAGATCAGCGTCTATACCGGACAAACTTTACAGTAGAGGCGAAGAAGGACTTCCGGCTAAGCAATTGATATATATATAGATTATGATCAACAAAACAAAAGGAACTTTATCATAAATTCAGTCTTTTCTAAGGGACTTTCTTTTTCAAACTTTACACTAGATACGATTATAGATGAGGTTAGTAATCCCTATCATTGAGGTAAAAGAACTTTATTAAGCATATAAAAAAGCAAGCTTGGGAATTAATTCTGGCCCACTACATGTTTGGGCAAAGGCTGTGACGCAAAAAAAAACCTGCGATGGTCTATTTAGCTGACCTGTAAGGTTGTTTCTATTGTTATGCAATCAGTGTTAAGCTACTCTGGACTAGGACGGTCTATCATCATCTACGTCTATGTCTAACTGTGAATACCTGCAGCATCCACAATGATACTTTGCAAGGGCAGCTAAGTCCTGTACTGAAAATAAGGCAGTCCATCGTTTAGAAAGCTGAGAGAAGATGTTTAGATTCAAAAGTTGCATATATCAGACACACACAAAAATGTACAAATATATAAGCAAATAGTTACCTCTTAACATAAATTAGACATTTAAACTTTTTTCTTCTCCGCTTTGGTCTGGGTTGGGACCTGTATGATAAATAATGGAGATGATTATACAATAATGATGGGTGTCTTATGTACTGCTACTGGATGTGTAGCCACCCTACCCAATCATGCATAGTGTGTTGCAAGCCCTTGTGCGTGTTTTATTTTTTCCCTGAATAATTGACCAGTAACGTGTAGGTTGCCCCCTGTTTTAACCTGCAAGATTTTTTTGTGTGTTAATGACAATGATATGGATAATGATGATGGCGATAATGGTTGTTGTGGTTGAGAGATGATAATAATGTGTGTCTGTCGGACTTCGTTGTTGGTGATGTGCTGGGAATAGGAAATGCCCAGAAGTCTTTTTTGGGTCTGCGTTCGGTCCTGGATGATAACGACGAAGCCCGATAGACCATCCCACAAGCTATTGAACAACATCATGACTTGCTCACAGTGGTGAAGAAACGGAATGTTATGACCACATCACCAGAGCATCAGGCCTTGCAAAGACCATCCTGCAAGGCACGGTGCAAGGAGGCAGAAGAAGAGGGAGACAGAAAAAGAGGTGGGAGGACAACATTCAAAAATGGACTGGCTTGACACTGAGTGACGCCATGAGGGCTGCTGAGGTCAGAGAAAGATGGAGTACACTGGTTAAATGATTAACGACTTTCAAGTTACGGGATAGGATAGGATGATGATGATAATGGTGATGATGATGATTTACATGGTTTTATTTTGTTTCTGTTTTATTTTTTCCCAGGCACGAGTTGATGCAGCACATACTAAGGTTGAGGCTGAAACATGAAATGGCTGATTTGAAAAATCTTGATCAGAGAGGTAAGGTTTTATCGGCAATGAAAGGTCTTCATATTGCCCGTGTGCTGGACAGTGGGCGTGACTGTGTTCATGAAGTGATTTTTTATTAACCCATTGACTTTTAATGATCTACCTCATCATTCATCGGTGTGACAATTGAGGCCAATGACGAGGTTGGTTGTCATCGTCATTGTGACCTGTGTTGTGTTTTTTTCTCTCGATGTAGTTAGCAGTCAGTAACACAAATACACCCCATTTGGTAAGCTCTCAATATTAGCTGTTTCAAAATTCATCATTTAGGTATAACAACCCAGTGGGCAATTGAGAAATTCTGGCTTTCTTTCAATCAAATGTTGAATCTCCACTAACCATTGTACTCAAAACTTTCTAGTTGTGTTACGACATCTTAACAAAATGTTTTGTGTTCTTCAGGCGTGGGCTTTGATCTGAAGCTGCCAGCTGCCGCCACTGCTGCTACTCCCGCTGACAAGTCTGACAAACCCAAAGCAGCCACCACTGCTACCCCCAATCCAGCCAGTTGACTTGTTCCTCGAAAATCATGGGCTACACTTATTTTCCCACAACCACAGCCTTGTTTGCCTTGAATTCTCCTCTTTAACAAACAACAAACTCTTTGTGTGAGTTTGGTGTGGCCACTGGAGTGCAAAGAGGTGGCAATGATTCACCATCGACTGTTGAAAACTTCATTGCGTATAATGGTTGCATGAATTGTGGGCCTCTTGATATAACACAAAGGATGATTGTTGAAAACTTTCACCTTTGGGGCTATCATGGCATTAGGGAGTGAACCCGTTACAAAGAGCAGTGGGGAGTGAACCTGTTGAAAAGGGGATTGTTGCTGAAAACTGCAGCTTTTGGTGTAACGATTGCAGTGAGGCGTGAGTGAGCCTGTGAGAGGATTGTTCCTATATATGAATATAGCATGCAAGCTTACCCAAGGAGCTGCTGTTCTCATTTAGCTTGCTGTCTGCTCAAGGTGCCGGTACCGAGATTCAGCATGCACAAATTAGTTTTGATGAAGTCGGGATCCACCCCTTCTCACCCCATATTCAAACTCACCGCAAGGTTGTGCACTGTTGCAACGCCATGGTTCACCGAGCCTGAACAAAGACACCTGATTTCTTCACATGAGTCACCATTCCACCCAAAAGTCTTGGTGTCCGACAAAACGACCACTGAAGGCACTTGAACCACTAACTGAAGGCATTTTGTCCATCTCTTCAAATCTGTCTTCAGTATTAAAGGGACACAAGCACATTTTACGGAATATTTAATGCCGTTTGTTTGTATCCTCATGATCTGACATCCAAATTTACCTTCGCCATTTCAGAACTTGCGTAAAAGAGTGGTGTCCACATTGTTGTGAAAGAAGAGCTTCGTTTCTTTTGCCCAGCATTCGCTGATGTTTTGCTAGATGATGACATACTCACAGTGGTGCATTGTGCATGAGCTTTCCAATGACAGTGGTTGAATAGTGCGTGTTTCCCACACTTTCCCCTTCATTAACGGATCCAGAAAAACGTGATCAAAATGACCAGGTTAACGTTTCATGAGGTCTTGACTGCTGCTGGGTGTCACACCTTTGTAAACAAGACAACAGTGAAGTACTTCTGAGAGCAAGGCTACAAAGTACAACGGTTTACTACATTGACACATGCGGACTATCAATTTGTGAATAGGAATCTGCACTGATTATACAGGATATTTCATCTGTACAGATTACTGGCAAGCAAAGCTGGCACAGCCATGGTGGGCATGCAAGATGGAAGTTGCAATTTTTCATTTTCCATCTTAGCAGTATGATTGCTCTGGTGGTTCAATGTTGGATTTAGGTCCCCTTTTCCCTGGGATGGTTATCCCCGTCTACCAAATTGCTAATGATGGGTTTAGAAGTTACACTTCCGTGTTCATTCATTCAAAGCTGGGGTGGTAGGGTGGAGGCTGATTTTGCATTTGAATTTAGATTTGGAATAATATTGGGCACCAGTGCATGCAAAATCAAATGGCTCGCCTCCTCGGGGAAAGCGCTGCAGTTGCAGGGCAGTGCCTCCCACCTATGTGGGGATCTTTGATCAGCGTCTTATGTATCCACGGAGACCAGTGTCTGACTGAAACTTGGTTAAATGGTTAGAAGGAAAGCCTGTGGAGAACACATTCGCCATCCAATGAAACACTGACAGCCGAACAAAACGAGACTTTGGGGGGAACATCTTGTCAACATTGTTACAAAGCTGACAGCTGAAAATTGGATCAGGAAAAGCAGATGCACGAAGGAGGACACAAGGAACAAGAAGCAATTTCTGACATAGGGCAAGGCTGGGCATCAGCCGCACTACATGAAAATCAAAACCAGCTCGTATTCTGTGTCCAAAATATTGACTAGCTGATAGTGATACTGTAGTGGTACAACCATCTGATGCTAATCATAGGCATAAATTATGGATTGAAGATTCGTTCATAACACTGCTTGCGAAACATGGACCCTCACAGCAGACCTACAACGAAGAATACTAAGCATGGAGATGACGTGCTACTGAAGACTTCTGGGCATTTCCTGTACACAGCACATCACCAACGATGAAGTCCGACAGACCATAACACAAGCCATTGGACAAAACGATGACCTGCTCACAGTGGTGAAGAAACAGAAACTCCGATGGTATGACCACGTCACCAGGACTTCCAAAGACCATCCTGCAAGGCATAGCGCAAGCAGGCAGAAGAAGAGGGAGACAGAAAAAGAGGTGGGAGGATAACATTCAAGAATGGACTGGCTTGACACTGAGCGAAGCCATTAGGGTTGCTGAGGACAGAGAAAGATTGAGTACGCTGGTTAAACAATCATCTTTGTTGCCCCAACAACTTTTGAATTACGGGATAGAATAGGATAGGATAGGATCATAACACTGCGCACAACTTGTTATCAGTGTAAACTCCAAGCAGTGGATTCATTTTTCAAGTTTAACGCAGAAGGAACATCAGTACATTTTTGCCTTGAGAGGTGAGTTCAGTAATATTTGTAGTTGTAGTATTGTGCTGTTTGAACTTGTAAAACATCTAAAAAGATCTCTATTTATTTTGTTTTTTCTTGCAAGTTCTATGACATAATCATGAGAAGATAAACAACCAAAACAACAAAAAACGCAGCTGAGAGAATGCAGGAAAGTTTGCAACCCTTGCTCGATTCTTTCTTAGATAGCATAATTATGTGACCCATGCAGGGCCTCATAAGTATGATAATTATGTGGGCCATGCAGGGCCTCACATTAGTTAATTAACACAAGATAACAAAAGCCTAGTCTGGTTCAACTAGTCAAGGCAAGGGTGTCCTTCATAAAACAGTATGATCTTACCGCTGCTCAGAAACTTAAGGATGGCCTGCTAGCGCGCGTAGTGGGTTAAGTTTCCTATACTGTCACGGGTTCTAATCCCGACTCGCAGGGGACAAACTTGTGTGACTTAGATATAAAACTATTCAGACACTAAGGATGTTCTCCAGGTACTACAGTTTCTTCCCTGCCTTTAATAATAGTATTGGATGCATTCAATCTAAAAATTTCAGAACTAACCACATTCAAATTTTCAAATGTCTAAAATTTATCTTTTTCTCTTCTAATAAAACATTGATGGACTAATCTGATGTAATAAAATAATACTGCAGTTATTATTATTATTATTATTATTATTATTATTATTATTATTATTATTATTATTATTATTATTATTATTATTATTATTATGTTATACTTATAAATGGCAGTATTATTTCTGGGTGGCAAATTTTATATAAATAAATATATAAAATATGGTCATTTGTATACTACTCTTTTTCAAGTTTTAGCATATTTTTATGACATGTTGAAAACAGAAAACTGGAATACATGAACAGCTTGGTGTGGTTATGAGAATAACAAACAGCTTAGTGCAATATGTTAATGTTCAATATATGATGCATACCGTAATTTCCAGTCTACAAGGGACAACTGTTTTTTTTAATTGAACTCTGGTGCATGTGCATTATAGGTTGGCAGCGCATATCTGTGTGCAGAATTGTAGGGAGCAGGTGGGGTGTCAAGGGGATGGAGTTGGCATGGAGGGTGGGGGGATGTGGTGAAAGACCTTTAAACACTTTATTTGTTACCCAATAAATTCAAAAGAGGTAGAATTTTGGGTTGGTGATGCGGTACCGTAAAACATTCAATCAATCATAAAACACACAAACTGAAAATAGGTTCAGTTGTATACTCTTCCTTTTACGTTTAGGGTATTTGTATGAGATAGCAAAACTGAGAGAAATTACTGATTTTTCAGGCAACGTGACTTGGGGTTCCTGATTAATGAAATGATGCCATCCTTTTATGAAAAAAACTACGCTGTGTCAAAAATACTAGCTGATTTGGGGTTCACGAGAAACTCCAGCTTTTCTGGAATTTTGTCAATAAACACAAGCAATGACATTTGAAGAGAAATTCAGCAGTTTGGCACAGAGTTGTGAACTATTAGGTGGGAGGGGAGGGGTGATCCTTATGCCGCTGTGGGCTAGGTCGGAAATGACAGTAGTTAACATGTGTATTAATAGTATATCTTGTTAGTGTGAACACGATTAATATCAAAGTAATGGTTTCGCACGATTTATACATGTTTTAAAGTTATTAAAAAGTTTATTATTTTGAATGGTGAGAGAAGAGGAATCCTGATTGAGACGTGGAAGAGTTGGAGATTGAGAGAGTGAGCAACATGAGAGTGAAAATGTTGAATGCTTGTACTGTTTAAATTAAATAAAGTTATAAACTGTTTATTATTTTGAGGTGCATTTGTGAAAATAATGAGTGGATCTGACATTCTGTTGGTATAAATATGAATTTTATAAAAATCTAATTTAGGAATGAAGCGTGCTTTTAAATGAATTCAATTTTATTATAATATTAATAATATATAATAATAATAATAATGATTAGTATTATTGTTATTATTATTATTGTTATTATTATATGGTGTTTAACTGTATCTGTGCATGTATTCTTACAATTAAACTGTGTTTTTCATTTTCTTTGAAACAAAGCGGTTTTAATTTTGTCAGACTCATTTTAGCAGCTGGTTGTGACAAACGTCTGTAAATTGTGTAATATTGTACTGTATATGAACTAGAATTGTAAATACTCACTTACATTGGTTATTTATTATGATTGTACTCTGTAGGTTTCATTGTTTGCGATGATTTTTTTCAGATCATGTTTGTGATTAATGTTTTCTCATCAGGGAATTGGATTTTGAATTCAAGTTACACCTTTAAAAAAATGGAAAGGTCTAATAAAATGACTATGAATAGTGTATTATTTCACAAGAGAAATTCAACATTTTAGCATAACACCATGTTGCAATGCTACGGAAATAAATATTATATGAGATACCCCTTTGGCCCTGGGGGTGCAAGGTATTTTTGTTTAAATAGTATCCCCACTTTGTGGAAATTTAGTGCTTTAAATTACCACTGTTTCTATCATTCTCATTTTTTCTTTCTCGTTCCTAATCTGTTATATCAATCTATTATCTTCTTCGCTAGACCAGTCAGCTACCATTTTTTTCTTGAAAACTCTCCCAAAGCTCCTCATAATGTAGGTAGTTTTGTTAATATCTTATATTGATGTTTGTATTCTATTTTGTTTTTGTCAACGGGGGTTTGAAACGTTAAGAGTACAGCCTCAGCGTTCTCTGCATGTAATGCCTTTATTGTAAAGTGACCAGCTGGTGGAGTGCCTTCAGTGTACCATTACGGTTGTTTCAGCAGATCTGTTATACAGATTAGGGCGAGTCCTTTTTCAACCAAGTTGTGGTCCTGATTCGGCTCTTTGCAGTCAGCTGGAGCCTATAAACAATGACTATCACATGAGATTGATAAGTTTACAAAACTTGATATTAAATGAACAATTACCAACATCAGAATGTGATAATGACAGAAGGTAATTGAACCAAATATATCATTATATTAGGAAGTTGGGGGTGGGTTGGGTTGGGGTGTAGACAAGTTATGAAATAGGGAAAAAAAGAAAAATCTATTATACAGCGTATATTTTTTTTTGGTCAGTAACCATCACATTTAGGGTGGAAATCTATGTATCAGCAGTCAGACATGGCATGGCAATATAAAGGGTGGAACACAATGGTGACAAGCGCTTTGCTGTTCACAAAGTTCTAGATGAACGCTACATTCACATACAAACACGGTGCCACAATAGCATTGCTCCTCGCTTTGATGGTGCTTAAATTTTAACCCAAAGCAATATATATACAAGTTGTAATCTACCAGTCTACTACCAAAAAATCATTTGTGAAAGTTGTCAGCTACAAGTCTATTTTTCTATATGTTCCATAAACTTGTCAGTTTGTTTAGGAGTGGGTGAAAGGGTGAGCAGGAGGGGGCAGAAGGAAGAGTGAAGCATGAATAGTTTCTTTTTGTTGCAGCTAATGTCATTTTTGTGATACCAGTATCAGGTTGTTGGGGGAATGAAAAGCTAAGCATACCTATTATTATTATTTTTGTTGTTGTTTTAGTGAGTAGTAATGTGTGTCTTGTGATACTTGAAGTCTCTTGTCCCTCAGCCTCTCTGGGTTGGGCGAATGAAGGACACATGAATAATAATAATGAATAACTGTCAATTGTAATGTATTTTAATGTGCGAGTAGGACTCTACGTCGTGTGATGATACAAAACCTGTACTCCTGCCGGTCTTCTGTGTAATCATTCGTTCATTCCAGGTCATAAGATGCAATAATATAACCTGTATTTGTACAACAACAAAAACAAACAAGTGGCCTTGGCTTTTGTTGATGTGGCTTAATATGATTCATTTTAATCACTTGTTGCACTTTTCTCTTTGGTGTTGGATTTGTGTGTGTGTATGTGTAGGCGTTTTTTTAAATTATTTTTTATTTTGCAGCTTCCTGACTGTTTAGTTAACTTTTCGTGATAAATTAAAGACACTTACAAACCAAAAAATCAGATGGTAAAGTTGTATTGTATTTTGTATAAGTAGATGATCGTGTGGTACAGGGGTAAAGGGATTTTGTAGGCCGGTAGGGCAGTGGAATACTATCACTCTGTACATGTAACCAGGATCTTTATAGCCAAGGCGAATTTGTGGTGGTTTTTATTGTTGATGTTTTTTCTTAAATTAGGATGGTACAGTGTTAAATTGTACCGTGTGTATTTTACGTTTTTTTTGTTTTACGCTACATTTGACCACTGCGCCGTTAGGAGACTCTTGATGTTGATCGATGGGTCGGCTGGATTTGCATTTTAGCTTCATGTGATTCAAGTCTGTTCTCACTGTTGTATCCGTTTGGTTTATAATATATTATTGTTGTTCTTAGTCTGGGTCAGTGAATATCAATAATAATAATAATGAAATGATGTTTGTTGTGATAGATGTTGGGTATGGGTGGTGATGATGATGTAGTCTCCTAGAGTAAAATTCCATGTGGACATGGCTCAGTGAGTTTGCTATGAGAACGTTACATGACAAGTATAGTTAAAATTTGGTAATAATAGGTATTCTGTGTTCGATGAAATGTACTCTAAACAGAGTGTGGCCACAGTGGGAAACAAAGTGAGCCTTGTCATTACAGGGATTGTTAAGTAACCCAGGCAGGACCTCAACTGAGATTTTAGCAAGCCTTGCAAGATAAGAGAGAGTGGCAAGGTCAGTCAACGCAAAGTTTTATAACTTAGGGAGGGCCTCAAATGAGATTTTAGTAAGCCTGGCCTGAGAGTGTGGTGAGGCTAGTCAATGCATGTTTTGATATCTCAGTAACCCAAAAGCTAACATTCTCTTGAAGAGTGTTCAAGGCTAATTACTGTATAGACTAGAAGGATAAATGGAATGTTAATTAGTGCTTTCGTTTTCAGCCCTTTATAGTGCACTTGTTCTAAAGATTTAAAACGAGTTTTGTTTGAAAGATTTGAAACAAGCACATTACTAGCACATGGTATAATGCAATGACAATCAGGAAGTATTGTTGAACAAGTTTAAACTTAAAGGTATCACGAGCCTTTTGCTACTGGAATTTGTGGTTCACCTGCGTGTTAAGAGAACCCACCAGACTACACTTCATTATTTCAGGTGTAGTAGACCTGTGCAGATTCTTATACTCTTTTTGTTAAAAGGGTTTTCTCCATGTAAACAGAGAAAACATGTTTTCCCTCCCAGCTAAACTTATTTGGGCAATGGTTTGAATATTGTCATTAACAAAGAATAAAACTTGAAGTCGCATTTTACAGTCGTACATAAAAAAGACAAAAGTTTTAATTTGTAACCAGCATTTTTGCATAATTCCCCTAAATCGACTGTAGTGAACTAAATCAGCGATAGAAGTATCGGTTTAACTTTAAAAGTTTGCCACTTGTAAAATGTTATGTCAGCCAGTTTTTCATGTCCGTTGCATGCCTCCAACACTTCCAGTGCTGCACTGTAATTCCCAGATTATATTACTTCCAATACGGAAAGTACTGCGTGACAAGAAAAATTTCTGCTTTTGCATCATTTTATATTTTTTTCTCCACGAAAGGGGCTAATACTGATAACTCACGTTTTGAGTACTTAATTATTCATCTGCCGTTATTACAGTAATGATGCCCCTTTTTTCATGCTTGTTCTATAATTATGGCATGCAGATTTTTTTGATTTTTTTTATTTTACTTCGCGTTTAGTGTTGGTTTGCTTTAAAAAAAAAAAAGAAAAAAAAAAGAAAAGTCCTATTGTGCTCTGTATTATGTAACTTCAAACATGTGATTATCTGTATACAGCATAAAATAAACGAACGATGCTGACAAGATTTATTTAAGATTTTGTGGACTCACGGACTTGGTTTTTATTTTGACAATTCACATGATATTGTTGACAATACACCCCCGTTGGGTGGCCGGGGGTTTCAGTATAAATAGTATCCCCACTTTCTGGAAATTTAGTGCTTTAAATTCCCACTGTCGCTGTCTTTCTTATTTGCTCTTTCTCATTCCTGCTCTGTTCTATCAATCTGCTATACTATCGTCTTCTTCGCTAGACCAGTCTCCTACCTTTTTTCTTGAAAACTCTTCCGGGACAAGACTCCTTATTTGTGTATGAGGTCTGTTGGATCAGCTTGGGAATATTGGACGCTTTCTGCCAGGTGGTCACCAGGGCTTCCTATGATGTTATTATTTAGCAATGTAGGCATTTTATATGTATGTGTTTTGTTGATAATTTATAATGATGTTTGTATTCCATTTTGTTTTTGTAAACGGGGGTTCGATAAGTTGGGGTGAAGCCTCAGCCGTCCCCTGCGTGGGATGTCTTTATTGTAAAGTGACTGGCTGGTGGATAGCTTTCGGTTTTACCACTAGGGTTGTTTCAGCAGATCTTTTATGCGGATCAGGGGTTGTCCAGTCCTGATTTGGCTCGGAAGAGTCCGCTGGACCTAAAGCAATAATAATGTAATGTAATGTTGACAATACACATGATCCAGACCGACCATCATTTCATTTTGATGCAAATGACAAATACATACAATAAATATGAAGTACAAAAGTAAAATTCAAAAGTGCGAAAGGACTCAAACACCATATTCACATAAGAGTAACACAACATCACAACAAAAAAGAATGTGTGTGTGTAGAGAGAGAGCATGTTCCATTGTTGCCTATCAACAAAATTATAATTGGGATATGGGCAACTGCTAAAAAAAATAAATCGAAGACGGAGCTAGAGGTGGTGGGCGAGACATCAAATTGTCCCAGTCATACACATGACAGATGCCGTCTTCAATGGTATCCACTTGTGCATTCCAAATGTTATTTAGTTATTATTATTATTTTGTGTATCATTTTTATGTAGCGCTTTTCCATCTCAAAAGTTGCTCAAGGCGTTGGCAGATGCACGATCTAATTCCAGCCTCTTGGGGCACCCACTTGCAACCTTTGGGCGCACTGTCCGACACCAAAACAAGTGAGCCGAGTACAATTCTAGGCAACCAGTGTAGCCTGCACCCTGTCTTGGACACCAGCGTCAGGATCTCAAGTCCATGCGATAGTAGAATGCATGTGTGAACAGACTAAACCTCAGTTTATACTCTCATTCGAAGAATTAGGAGCGCAGTGACTCAGGATCACATGTTTTGTCGTTTTTTGCACTCCAGGCTGTCAACAGACTTGGAACTACTGCCTGTTCAGGCTGCAATATTATCACTCGACGTTCAAGGCTTCAATTTTTTTTTCAGCCTTTTTTTCTTTGTTAGAGAATACCACCGATCCAACTGTATTTCAGGGTGATGCTACTTTTTGATGCAGGATAGGATAGGATAGGACAGGACATCAACACAACTGCAAAACTATAAATGAATGTCTCAGATGACTTATGTAGCTCTTTCTAAATTGTCTCCCTTGAATTGTGGTCTTTCTTTCTCTCTCTCTCTCCTCTTCAGCACGCGCTCTCACACACACACGTGCAGAAAACTCCAAATCAACATATCATGTTCGTGAATCGTCTCCTTTGCATTGTGTTTCTTCTCTCTCTCCTATGCACAAGCTCACACACGGTTTTGAGAATATATATAATTTATTTATAAATACTATAATTGCATTTAACTACTATTCAAGAGTGGTGGAAAGCAACGCTACATACACATAAACACACAACATAAATTCCCTCATAACAAGAAAGCATTTATTTTATGATCTTCCTTTCAACACACATTTCATAAGATAGTGTTTTTCTTGTGAACATCAGATACTGTTCTAGCAATGACAAACTTCACTCCTATTAAAATGTTCTTTTTCTTCTTCTACTATCGTAAAACATTCAAAAACATGTTTTGTTTCCTTTTATTTCCCCAGCCCTCGCTTCTATTGAAACTTTTACTCGAGTAAAACATTCAAATTTTGTGTGTGGATAATCAGCAATTTCCTCTTGCTAAGCTTTCAAAATACATATAATAGTTTGTTTTTTTCAAAAAGGGCACTTCTCCTTGAGCCTGCATGCACACAGTACAACCAGATGGCATTAAACGACTGTCATCGTCACCCAAAAAAGAAAACATCCTACAATCTTTTAGCTGCCCTTCCCGTCTGCGTAAAAAATATGACTTGGTCATTTGGCGCTTTCCTCTTCTGATTCACAACCATCCATCACCAGCTCGCCATAGTAGGCGGTAATGGTCTTCACTTTCTTGTTCAGCAAATTCTGCTCTATCTCCACACGACCACCTGTTTCAGCCAGTCCAATCAGCTGCAAAAGCAAAAAAAAAAAACGCTAAATGTTACTTTTTACTGTAGCAAGGAATATTAAACCACCCCTGCGGTCAATAAAAACAAAAAAACACAACCACAACAAATTTGCACAAACAAACCTGACGTCCGCTTTCCTGTCATACAAGCCGATGAGTGAACGATCCTTTTTCTTCTTGAGAGATCTTTGCAGGGTTCCTTAACTCTGCACACATACTTCAACTCACCATGGCACTCATCTGTCTCACTCTTCCCTCAAACCAATGGCGCTTGACAGGTGTTGGATCGATCCCGCCTCTGTGCGTTATGTTTCTCCGAATATTATTTATTTTCGACTCGGGCAACCTCTTGGAGGTTTCCTCCGGATACTCCGGTTTGCTCTCTCAGCAAAATTTTGGGTTTGGGCGCCACAGGCTGCGACTACCCAGGGTAGGCCGCCCAAATTTTCCCGATAAAAAGGGCCAATAAAGTGCCAAAATCAAATACACTTGCCAACATTCAAACAGAAAAAGATCAGAAGCAAAGCAAGATCGAGTGAAAGGAGACAGCCAAAGACACCCACAGTATATACAAAAACATCATACATCACCACTAATGTCTTGAACGGTTACTAACATAATAAAAGAGCATTGAAATCAAGGACAAACCTGAACAAAAACTTATCATATGTCTAATTCGCACAAAGAGAATCCTCGTGGGTCTACCGGGGGATCTTTTAGTATAAATAGTTCCCACACGTTCTGGAAATTTAATGTTTCAAAATTCCTCGTTTCTATCACTCCTTGTGACCTTAGCTTTTCTTTTCTGTTGCCTACATTTTTCACTCTTTCAATATGTCACAGGGTGGGGAACTCTCCTCGGATCCGCTGATTTCAGAGGAAATCGGCAGCCATTTCAGAGGAAAAAAAAAAGGGTTCAGAGGAAAAAAAATTTGTCCGTTTCCGAATCCAGTAGACCTATTATTACAAGTACCCATCCGTGTCCACCTTTTACTTTCTCATTGCTAGAACGGGCCAGCTAGAACTGAATGCGTGCAACATCTCCACGCCCGCTCTTGTTGATTCTTACGACCACATAAACGCGACTTGCTTAGAGCGGGCGAAATGGTGTTGAACGCGTTTTCGGCTGTTATCATGGCGTGTGTGTCCAGAATAGTTCAGCGCGGGGATATTTTTGAAGAGGGGACCATCTATATATATAAATTGCTTAGCCGGAAGTCCTTCTTCGCCTCTACTATAAAGTTTGTCCGGTATGGACGCTGATCTGGGCAGGTGCTGGGTGCTGCGAATCGGCCTGCTGTGCGCACAAAACCAGCGAAATCGTTATAGCCAACATTTCCTTACCGAACGTTTAACCGTTTCTGAGATAAATAAATAAACAAAATGTCCACAAACTGCAATAGCCTCATTCCGCGCGCTTCCATTAAAAATCAAATTGAGGTTTCAGCATGTTTACCAATTTAGACCAAAAAATTGATGGTCTTTCTACTGTGTGGAAAGTGAAGCACCGTCCGGTGCGGTTAGCACTTGGATGGGTGACCGCTAAGGTGTGAAGCGACAAACAACAACGCCCCCAGTTGACTCAACTGTGATTGAGTACCTACTCTCTTGAGGGTGGGGAAGGTAAAGCAGCGAGGGAGAGAGTTGGGCATCACCCTCATTATGCTGGCCCAAGAAAAGTGTGATCTCCAACATCACGCTCCCCTACGGCCACAAGGCTATGGGACTACCTTTACCTTTTTTTTTTTGGTAGCTTACTTAGTAACACATCCGCCTACCGTGCAGGGCGACCCAAGTTCAAACCTCACGCGGGCCTTTTTTTTTTTTTTTTTTTTTTTAACACTACAATATGGATATTTTTCTTTTTAATTTAGGCTTTTTACCTTTAATTTATTATTATTATTATTATTATTGTATTATAGTATTATTATTATTTATAAACTAATAATAATTATAATACAGTACAATATGGATATTTTTCTTTTTAATTTAGGCTTTTTACCTTTAATTTATTATTATTATTATTATTATTATTATTATTTTATTATAGTATTATTATTTATAAACTACTACTACTACTAATAATTTATTATTATTATTATTATTATTATTATTATTATATCTTACATTAAATTTTCTTTTAAAACCTTGGTGTTTTTTATGATTTCTATTTGTATTATTCTATATTCAATATTATTATTAGTAGTATTATTATTATTAGTAGTAGTAGTAGTAGTAGTATTACCAAGGATCGGGATGGGGTGGTACGTGTAGGTAAAAGGGGGCTACGGGTAGGTTTAAAGGGGCATGGGTAGGCATAAAGGGGATACGGGTGTATATATAAGGGGGTATGGTGATGGTCGATTCTTTGTCCCATATACGCACTGTGTCCGGGGACGTTAATTTAAATAATGAATGAATGGTCGATTCCATTCATCCATACCTGCGAAACGATCAACGGGGAAGTATCAAGGAGGGTACAGGTAGGTTACAAGGGGGGTACGGAAGGTATCAAGGGGGTATGGGAAGGTATCAAGTGGGTTCGGGGAGGTGTCAAGGGGGTATGGTGAGGCATCATGGGAGGGGGGACGGGGAGATATCAGGGGGGGGGGGGGGATGGGGAGGTATCAAGGGGGATATGGGGAGGTATCATCGTCCAAATGAAACTCGCAGACAACAGTTGTCTCTCTGTCTACATTTTAAACAGCAACCTGTGTACCCTGGCTTGCCAGGGTACAAAACCACTAGTTGCCAATAAATGGAAGTGGGAGTGGATTAACAAAACAACAAAAATTGAGGACGAGGACCAGCGAATCGGTGACTGCTTTCGGAAAATAGATAGGAGTGGCACAGCTCAATGCATCTTTTGCAACAAGGAGCTGAGCTACGCAAATCGTGGCTTGTCGACACTGGTCGAGCACATGCTAACCAAAATGCATCAACACGCAATGAAAGCCACAAAACAGCAGGGCCGACTTCCAGGTAGGCTTTTATTTTTAATTTATACACATACCTTTTTCCTTACGGTTGTTGAATACTTTTCTTTCATATTTGGTTGGTTCAGTTCACTATACATTTACTGCACTGTTACTATGCCACTCTTGGTATGGCTTAAAAACTTGCACATTTTCAGGGGGGCAAAGCCCCCCTGGACCCCCTACAAGGGCCCTGCCCCTTGACCCCGGCCTTTTCAGAGTTTTTCTCAATGAGTTGTTCCCCACCCTGATGTCAGTCAACTACCTTTTTTCTTAAAAACTCTCCCAAAACTCCTCATTTGTGTGAGGTCTTTTGGGTCAGCTTCGGAATATTGGACACTTTCTGCCAAATGGTTATTAGGGCTACTTTTTGTATTATTATTTAGCAATTTAGGCATTTTATATGTATGTGTTTCGTTAATATTTTATAATGATGTTTATATTCTATTTTGTTTTGGTAAACAGGGGTTCGATAAATTAGAGTAAAGCCTCGGAATCCCCTGCACGGTATGCCTTTATTGTAAAGTGACCATCTGGTGGAGTGCCTTCAGTATTACCATTAGAGTAGTTTCTGCAGATCTTTTATATTAAAAAACAAAAAAAAGATAGATTTGGGGCGAGTCCTCTCTCAACCAAGTTGTAGTCCCGATTCGGCTCTTTGCAGTCCGCAGGGTCTATAAACAATGACTGACAAACTGACTCAAAGAGAACTATTTGCTTATACATTTGTTCACACATTTTTGCGTGTCCAATAGTTGTGTAAAAATGTACACTTCAGAATGAGAATCTTTATTGCCCCCAACAAACCGCATGGACAATTATTTTGTAGTGCACAACAACCACTGACAGTCACACTCGCACAAAAACGGTCAGTATAAAATAAAACATCAATTTATACAAGAAAGTAGCAGCACCAAACTGCCATTCAACCATTTGATCTCAGCTCCCAGTTGAACTAAAAAACAAATCCGAGCATTCAGCTTCCCCCCCTTCCTTCCCTGCACACCCCTCACCCCATCCCATAACTTTTTCAAGCCACGGCATGTACCACCTCTGGGCAAAGTTCACAGTTAGTTAGCTAGATATTATTCATTGCTTACAAGTTACAGGGTCCAGCGGATTGCAAAGAGCTGAATCAGGACCACAACTTGGCTGAAAGATGACTCACCCCTCATCCACATAAATTAAAGATCTGCCGAAACAACCTCAGTGGTAACACTGGCCCAACCTCGAATTCAATTGTCATTCATGTACTTACCCATAATGATATTCATGAAAATGACAGTAATAAAAGCAATAATCAAATAATACTGATAATAAGAATCAACAATTATACATCAACCCGCCTACCACACTAACGACTGCTTTAATGTCCGACCGTTCAAAAGGTCATCTGCTCTAGCAGTAAATGATGCATCTTCTTTACAATAGAAGCACAGGTGTACGTCCCGAACATGTTCCAAGGAGTTGTAAATTAACCAAGTGAGAATCCTGTGTGCCTGTGGTATTGAGTGATGCATAATGACTGTATCAAAGAACCCTCGCCCAGATTTAAAAGTCACTGAGGAACCGAAGTACTTTTTAAGCAGCTTACATGGCTTCTTTGAGAGTTTTCACATGAATAGTGTGGATCAATAAACTCTTCTATGATTATACTATAGCAAAAGTTTGACAAAAGTGATCTCAGACTTGCTTTAACTTATGTCAAAAGGAGTCAAAACCAAATATTTACCTGTTCCGTGTTGACATTGCGGGGTACGTAGAATGCGATGTTGGGAGTTATATTCTTGCTTAATTGAAAAAGGCGAGATGTAAGCTAGTCAAGGAAATAATACAACACTCCTCACCTCACAATAACCACACACACGCACATACCACATGATGCACCATCCACAAACACTCCTCTATACACATACACAGAGCACCACCTCATCAGTGTCCATTTATGGGGTAGAAAGAGTGTGATCCTTTGCATGGAAAAAACAAAAGGCAGCAAGCATGGGCCAATAACATAACTGACACATTTCATGGCGGTAATCATTTTTTAAAAAATTGCATAGACATAAAAGTGAAGTTGCATTAGCACTATTTCTGACATATATATATCTAAAATGGCCATCATGTATTTATTTTTATTTTATTTAATCGTTTTTATATAGCGCTTTATCAGCTCAAGAGCTGCTCAAGGCGCTGGCCGATACAGGATCTAACTCAAGCCGCTTGAGACGCCCACCCGCAGCCTTTGGGCGCATGGTCTGACGCCCGTACAACTGAGCACAATCCTGGGCAGCCAGGGATGAGGGAGAAGGACCTAAGTGCATGATGCAGAGTTGCCAACCCCCCAAAAAATTTTCAGTAGCAAAAATTCTGAATTTCAGTAGTTTTATGACATGTTCAGTAGCCATACGTCTTCGCTTTTTTTTTTTAACGAAGACATGCATACACAGTCTGCAACGAAGGTCGTGAAGAGTGTTTCCGCACGAATTATTGAGAGATCCATATCGGGCTTGAAGAAGGTGGCTACCGACTAAACAGGGACTAACTTTTCTGGATCAGGGCAACGACTTTTGTGACGGTTGCCATTCACATGTCGCGTCACATCGTGGAAGCCGCCATGTTGAATGCTAAAATCTGCCAAGCACGCTGTACAATACACGCTGTGTTTTGATCTCGATGACGCAGTGATGCACGGAAATTTTTCAGAATACTCTTTCCTGTACTCTTGATTTGCTGTCCTCTTCTTTTTTTCTGGGCTTTCATCGCTAGTTTTCTTTCTTTTTGGCATCATGGATTCAAAATACGCCGCACACAAACTTTTCTTCTCGCGCTGTAGAACGTGACCCGGAAACGAAAGTGTCACAGAAAGGTTGAGGTTTTGTGCACCGATTGGCCGTTTGCAAAACCAATTCACGGTGATTGGTCGAATTTCCTAACATGCACTGGGAGCGTGATCTATTACACCGTGCACGTAAACCGAATGACCGTGACCTTGAGGTGCTACGGGAAGCACAGGCGCTCAATAAAACTCGTTAAAACTGTAATACTATCGTCGAAAATTGACTTTCCATAGAAAATTTTCGATGTGCGTAGCTCCGTAGCCGCGTATTCATTTCCAGAGTAAACTACGCAAATTCCGTAGTGGTTGGCAACCCTGATGATGGGTGTGTTCTTGTCACCGGCACTCACCCGTCTAGGACATGAGCGTCAGGATCTTTAAAGTCCATTATGATGGAATGTATGTGACACAGACTAGACCTCGGTTTATACTCTCATCCGAAGGAGTAATGTATGACAGTTCTTCTTTGTTAGGTGTACTCAGCATGAATGTTCAATTTGACAAATGAAAATATTTCGAATGCTCCACAGATTGGCGCAGAAGTTTGATATTTTATGCAACATTATCAATTTTCATGTGCTTTTGGCACAAGTCACACAGCTTCGTCAACACACAGCAAAGGACACACACTAACTACAACAGGCTACAACGGAAAAGGATATCCTTCAAGTCCAGGCACAGAGTTGAGATCGTACACGTCCTGCTCCAGATACTGAGGGCCTCCCCAGGGCGGGGACAGGAACACACAATCTGCTTTCAGTGTGGGAGCAAGGTCCAGGAAGTTTCCAAGAACAAACTCGATACGATCGGCAACCCCATAGATTTCCGCATTGTGCCGAGCGAGTCTCAACTTCTCTGGGTCTATGTCAATGGCAATGACTGGAACAGGAGGTGATGTGGAAAAAAAAAATCAAAATTAAAATTCACTATCAAGTAAGAAATGAAAGCAAAGTCATAAGAGAAAAAAAAACACTTCATCAAGTAATAAATTAATGAAAACAAATGTCATTACTAAATAGCCTAAATTCAATCAATGAAAATAAAGCTTTTAAATTGAACAATTCATCAAGTAATAACTAAATCAAAACAAAGGTCATTTGGTGTCTCCCGTAAATTCAATAATCTAAAACATGTAACAGGAGTTGTGAAAAAATTCAAAATATTGCTTTACATACATCAGGCGTAAGAAAACGAAGCTCTTGGCACTTACAGACATTCATATGGCGGATATTGTAGGACTTGCAGAGATTAAACCAATGTAGGACTTGCAGAGATTAAACCAAAGAAAATCAGATTTGCTTTGCAAGAATGTGAATTGGCGTTACCTGGATATGCAACTTTTCTTAATTTAGAGACTGGAGCCTCAGGCTGTATGTTTGTATGTAAAGAGTGAGCTTAAATCATCGCTTTGGGATGCTCTGATCAGCGATTTTGAAGAATGCATCTTCGTGGAGTGCGAGACGTTGTCAGTGGCACCAATTTTGATTGGCCTAGTTTACAGAAGTCCCAGTTCAAGCCAATGATAAACTGACCTCTTTCGTTGAAGGCAGCGCAATCAAAGGACAGCGGATTACTGCTTTTGGGCGACTTCAACTACCCTGAGATTAACTGGGCGAGTGGCACGAGCGAGGCAGACCCTTCACACCCAGCAACTGCTTTTCTGAAGGCTACGAAAAATGCCTTCCTGGAACAGCACCAGAAACTGCCAACCAGGTACCGAGAAAGCCAGAAATCCAAACACAGTTGGCCTCATTTTGGCACCTAAGAGTGATCTTATCAAAGAGATTGTGGATTAGGTAAGAGTGATGATCCAGGCAAAGTGATCACTCTTGCCTTGATCATCAGTCTCAACTCGCAATATATGAGGAAACGAAGTGCACTGCTTTGCAGTATGCCAAGACTTAGCAAAATTATATGATTTTCTTCAGGCCACTGTTTGGGACAGAGCTATGACAAATCTATCGATGGAGGAACCTTGAGACTATACCAAGACTCGGTTACATGCAGCTGTGAAAAAGGCGGTGCCAAAAGGGCGCCTTGGTGCGCCAGGCAGGAAGAAGCGGATGGACGGTGAAACTCTGTTAACTTTACGGAATAAACTAACTTTTTCGTCAATGGCAGCAAACCAAGAATGGTGAAGACTATATAACTTATGTTAGATATCACAAGTATATCAACTAACAAGTTAGTATCTCGTATTGCCCCCAGTCGAAGTGCGGTGGTCCCGTTTAGCCACAAGCTGAGACGGGGATATCTGAAACCTAAAAATAGAAGAGAGAATTCTGGGAAATCTGTTCTCGCGAAGATGTGCTCGCTGAAATGAAACGAAAGTTGGGAGAGGAACTGCATATTTCTGGTAGTGAACAAAAGCAGAAACTTGTCAGCAGTATTATCAGCGATGGAGTTATAATGGACGAAGCGCTCCATACCTATGAGGTTGCCTTTGCTCGAGCAAAGAAACTAAAGAAGGATTTGGCCGACGTCATTTCAGAAAAGGATTTCTCTACCCATAATTCCCCTGGGTTTTGAAGTTTCTAAAAAGTTATTTCAGGCCGACGACGCTTTATGGAGCGCAAAGCATGTAAAGGGAAGCAACCGGTTGTACGCGCACGTCGATAGAGACATAGAAGAGAGATACTAACTTGTTAGTTGATATACTTGTGAGATATAGAATCAAAGCACATAGAATCAAAGCACAGAAAGCTGCTGCTGAGCAAAAAGAAAACTGGGAGAGAGAGTTGCTGCAAACTCCAAGAAAAATCCCAAGGCCTTTTGGTCCTACGTGAAAGCCATGACAACATCCAAATCAAGGGGGAGGAGGGGGAAAGGGGTGGGGGGACAGACTTAAGGTGAGAAGATGGTAGCAAAACAAAAACTGAAGAGGAGAAGGCAGATGTGTTAAGTACTTTTTTTCAAATCGTTTTCCACTATTGAAGACGACGGACCCTTACCTTGCTTATCACAACACCAGTCGCAGTACGCCTGACCAGGCAAGTTAATTTTGGAGATTTAAGTCATAAATAGACAGCCCCACACTGGCCACAGTGTGTTCTTGTTTGTCTTTGCCTGTCGTCAACCAGATCAAAGTCTTCACTTTCTCCTCAAGCCAACCAAAATTCCATTTGTTTGGGCGAAATAAGTGGCCATTTTTCACTGCCCTTTTTAGCAGTATGATTGCTCTGGTGGTTCAGTGTTGATTTAGGTCCCTACCCCTCTTTCCTTGTGTTACACTCATTCGATGTTAGTGTTTTTTTATCAGTAGTAGATTCAGCCCCAATGCGTGAATTCTCCTGATGAGTGTAAGTTCGGATTCGATTATCCACACAACCCGTCCAATCAGCATACAATTACAAGTCACTGAGTCTTCGTATGAAGTTTTCCACTTTTATTCAGCACACATCAACAACTGCATACAATCGCCTTTTCACTCTCAACTTTTACTTTCCAACTCACTATCAACAGCACCACTCTCAAAACAGTGCGGCACATAATTATATAGCCTCTCTCTTCTCCCGAACACCTTGGAACAATCGCGTATGACGCAATTTAACCAATCGCTCTATACTTCGTCATCACTGTCTTACGTCATACATCTTTCTTCACGTTCCAGGAATGTTCTCACACATCTACATTTATCGGGAATCTTCGATCGACCGTAAACACGCAAATCTAGAGAGTTCTCCAATAATATCGACTAACGAAAATCATCAACGTTATACAAAGCTTCCTCTAACCACAATGCAAACACAAATCAAAGGTAAATAAACTCTATTATTGAATACTTTGCAAAGCGAAACGATTAGATCTATCGTGCGCATTTCAGACATACTTTCGTTCGCGTTTCAACGTAACACCTTGGGATGGTTATTCCCATCTGCCATATTGCCAATGGTGGGTGTAGAACTTAAACCAATGTTAATTCATTCATGTTTTTCACACTAGTTGGTTTCACCCCGAAGGGCCTTATAATTGGTGACCAAAATGATGAGCGGTCTCAAAACTGCACTATCCAGAAAAAACAAAGAACACGCTCGGAAATCTTGGGTCATTCCGGAATACAAGCGAAAAATCACTTGCTCGACCGTTTCCAACTGCATTCTCATCATCCTATGGGTCTTCTCTGCAAATTTTGTGCAAACTACATTCAGGCAAATAAGAATATGTCAGATGAGAATAAACTACCGTCAATCTTCCGCGATGGAATCTGTCAGGCAGAAGCTTGTACCATAAACCTTTCCTCCCCACAATTTTCTCAACAGATGTACGCCGGACTAAAAAAATGACTGTGCTCATCAAAAAGGCGGTTTTCTTCCAGAAGGCGGAAGATTCTCACATCTGATACGCTTTGAGTCACCTTGTGGTGAGATATGTGTGCGTTATAAGTTCTCGTATTATTATGACACATCTATGTCTACACACCTTTGATTGAGGCCACACATTTTTGCATGTGGACAGACAGATCCCTATAGCCTAGAGTTCATGTAGGGAAACCACACTTAACCTTTTTCCCACTTGAAGGCCAACAGATTTCTAATCTTGTAGGCCTGCATACACAAAAGCCCAACTAAATAGTGTGGACTAAGTGTCCGTTCAGAAAACATGCTAACCTCTTTCACATTTGAAGGCAAACTGAATGGCATTCCCACCGGCCCCACAAAAGGCATCGACGATCAGATCACACCTGCAGCGTTTTGCAATATGTCGAGCTATCATTTCCGGTGTCACCGAGTACCAGCTCTCTGCAATCATAGATCCATTTTTAAATCAACACAATAATAATAACAAAAAACAGCAAAGCCACACTCTGCTCACTGGGTATAATGGTAAGTATCCCAGGCAGAACTTCATATTTGATCATTATAAAACATGACCATATGGTTGAAAAGTAACTCATCACTAAAATTTCCTGATAATTTTTGTAAACAGCACTGCATTTGCATGAAACAAAATGTATTGCAATCCAGTCAGTGGTAGAATTTCATTGACGACCTCCGATTTCATCTCCCTGCTACAACAGCAATCCATTTATGCAGTCGCCTGACATTCTTATTTGAGCTGTGCCATTACATTATAAGCTGCTCTCGTCACTGCGAGATGAAATCACCAGACCGGCAATTAAATTCTACTACTCTTATTGTGCTAATGACCACATTACATTGTTTTTCATGCATATGCAGTACTATTTATAACAAAAATTACCAATATAAAATAGGGGGCTACCTTTCAACTTTTCTGTAGATCAGCACGCTATGTAGTGACATTACATTGTCTAGTGAACGCAGAAGACTTTACAACACTCTTGGCATCATGCAGTACTCACAAATACTCACACAAGTATACAAACCATTTTTTTAAATAATATATTTTTATTTAAATTCCACACATGTATACAAAATTTTAAGTTTGAACACTTACCTTTGTCTAGCTGTATGCCCAAGTCATATCGGCTAAACAAACGATAACGCTGCATCCAGTATTTCTTCATTTCAGGATCTGTGGCAACTTCCTCCGGCATTGGCAGCTTTGGGACTGTGATCAGTTCTTTTCCTATCTGCACCTTGTGAGTTCTCTTCCAAGGCCGCTTAGGGAGCTTTCCCCAGAAGTGTGCAACTTCAGGCTGGACCCTTTCTGGATTCAGGGGTTCATTTACGTCTTCAGTATTCGCTTCTGCACTGTTTTCTTCTTCCTCGCTTCTGCTGCCATTTTCACCATTAGTACCTTCAGACACTTCCGATCCATGTTCTATAGCTCTGGTTTGGTCTGGGTCATTGGGTTTAACACTACGTTTGCGTTTCCTGTTCCTTCTGGCAGAGGAATTGCTGGGCCCAGTGGGGACTGCAGCACAGTCTGTGCTGGATGCTGGCATGGTGCTGACCTCGTCCTCCTCATCAGTGAGAGAAGACTCATCACTACTTGCGGCCCATGCTGGTTTTCTCGTGCCGCATGTTTTCAGCAACTCCACAGGGTCTAAGGGGGCAGAAGGGCCTGTGTCATCATCTTCAACATTGCTCAGAAATGTCTTAACCCGGCAAAGCAAGGTGCTTGCGCCCGGGACCGGACGGATCCCGTTGGCAAGGGCTGACTCTGACACGAGCTTCTTCACCTGCTTTCTCTTTGCAATTTTGTCCCTTCTCCTTCTCATCTTCTCCATCTTTTTGATCTTCTTTACGGCCAATGCCTTCTCTGCATGCCTAGTCTGTATCTTGTCTTGCTGGCTGCTGTCATCTTTGTGGGTGGGTGCTCTTCCCTGGTTCATGGTGGCGGACTGGTGCGCTATGCTACTGTTGAACCATATCACTTCTCCAACTAGGGTACTGCTGGGGCTGTCCCCTTTTTCAGCCCTTTGGCTAAGCAAACAAAAACGAAACAAAACAAACAAAATCTTTAAAAAAGGAAATAATCTTGTATATGTTACAACATAATCTGCGCTTACTTTGCATTTATTTATACCTTTTGGGTTTTTTTAATAGATGGGATTACACTAATTGCACAATTCAGAATATTGTAATAACACTAGGTATAGTAAATTCATATAAGATATAAATTTCCTGCATGGTATGGATATTGGATGCTCACATTCACAGTGATGCGAACATTATAAGTGCTAGCACCCTTTGAAACAATGACAATGAATTAGGAAACCTACCATCTTTACATTCTAAGACTTCAAACTCTGCAATTAAATTATACTACAGTGTTCATTTTGGGGGTAGAACGTTTACGGCTCAGCTGCCCCTTGCATGGAAAAAACAATTGACCACTTGGGGATTAGTATGGCCCAAAGTGACAACCAACACATTCCAGAAGTGAAGCTGCATTGCAATATATTTTGCATCTAAAATGTCCATCATGCTGCCCTTTGTTAGAACTTAGATTTAGCAAATGATACAGCTGTGAAGAACGTTTCATTCATTGCGACAGATGGACATATTGGAAACTCTTTCCAGATTGGCGCGCATGTTTGTAGTTTTACGTCTTTCTCAATTTTTAAGTGCCAGATGCTAAATTAAGTTTGTTGCGTGATTATTAGCGATGGCAAAGAAAAAGCGTAATCTTTAGAGATATACAGATATGGCAACGACATCACTTTCAATGGGAGTTTCGGTTGTATTACATCACACATTTTTTTATGGTCACATCACTTTCTTCTTTACGCAATATGACTTTTGTTTCAAAAAGCAAAGTCACTTTCGTGAAAATACAAAATTACACGAACACCATTTTGTCAGTATTTTTTAATGTTGTCTGTGTCAATTAACAGCATCTTGTTCTAAGAAAAAGAATAATATTCCGACTATTGATTCTCACGTCTTAGGCCATTCAAAATGCTGTTATGAGATTGTAGGTATTTGTTGCGTGATGCATGTGTCGAAAGCCTTGGAATTGAGAGATCCAAAACGGCGACCAGGGGAAACCCATAGATTGGCATTTGATTCCAGCCTGTTTACTTCAAGGTTACATAACATTTACATCTAAGTTGCTTTTACATGTAACTTATTATTGTTTCTATTAATGGGACAATATTTTCTGAAGGGGTTTTGTACTTTCACGCCCACTTCTTGCAGAAAAAGGAGTTGTGCATCGGCTTTATGGAGCTGATTTCTCGAATAGCCTGTATTCACTACCCCCTGTTGCGCTGCGACGTTGAACAAGCCATGTGCCGTTTCTTCAAGTCAAGATACCCTATGAATTCAAAATACATCCTATTTGGTTTGGTTTAGTTTTGGTGAACATTCAGTCACTCCACAACAGCAAACATGCTTCCACTGAATATCAAAAGTTGTTTTAAAAAGAAAACCACCCATGAAGGTGTGTGGGGGTGGGAAGGAGGTTGTGTGGAGACCAGCAGACGGCTAGCCAGTCCCTTCTTGCTGTATGAACAATGTATACATTACTACAAAAACAATATATATATTATAAACGTGTAATATCTATGAGGGACAAGTACAGTAAAAATTAAGTTTTGTTGCTGTTGATCATTCTTTGTTTTTTATGACACTACTGTGCTTCATCTTAGTGTAAAAGGACAAGATAATTTATTAAGTCATTTTGGAGAAATATAACATTAAAATGTCCAAAGGAGCAAAGATGTCGGTTGTGAATGCTTACATCAAACCACTGTAATAATTGCTAAAATATATTATTTAATTTACTTACAATAATCCTAACTTACTTTAATCATTACTACTACATCATAGTTAGTAAGTAACACTAAAGCATAAGGACTAAACCATTTAAAAGGGTAGAAAAATAACAGAAAATGCTGTAAGCGTTTCACAACTGACACTGATATTTTGAGCATCAACACTGACTGGTCAAATAACAAATTTAGAATTGAAAAAAACTAAACCACACCACCACTACAAAAAGAAAGACGCATTCTTATTTTTAAAGATGAAATCATGAATTGTATTAAAAATATATTTAAACACTTTTTAAGCTTTGTTGTAAGCATTCACAACTGACACCAACTTTTAAAGTTTCACGATTAGCTGGTCAGTACATTTTCTTAATGAGTATATTAGACAAAGACACTTCACTACTGTTTTAAAACAACAGACAAACTTTTAAAGATGGATTTTTATTTTATTCATAAACACTTCAGAGGTTTATTTGTTAGACTTAAAATTCACAACAGACTTTGATGTGCAAGATAAAATTAAAAAGAAACTTTTAATAGGAAATCTCATCTATATATTTTTACTGAGATAAAAAAAACAAAAGAATTCAAATCAAAACAAAAATAGTCAACTTAAGTATTCTTAAGTGCACAAAAACGTCGATTTCAAGGTGTCAGTTGTGAAAAAAGTCAGTTGTGAAAATGTCACACAATCTTACGACATGCAATCTCTTCAGCACACAGCAATTTTACGAGCCTATTGTTGAATAATACTGGTTTGTTCCGGTAAAATTTGCTAAAAATAACTATTTCCGTCCTTTTAAACTTAAGTTGTTTTTTTATTTAGAGTATTTTTTAAGTAAAAAGTGTCAGTCATGAATTCTTATGACATTTTCTGACCAATTTTATGAGCCAGTTTTAAGCATAGTAAAACTAAATATTCGATTAACTTGTCGGTTTTATTCAAAACAGAGGTGAGAGATTAACGGAAGTCCGCCATTTTGTAATCTCTAACCTGACCACGACTGAGACCAAAACTTTAAGAATAATTTTCTCAACAAACTTTTTTTTTTCTTTAATTTAAAATGTTTTGGTGAGTGTCGTATAAAACAACCTTTTTTCGTTATATTTGCATTGATTTTGTTACACATATGTGTAAAATTATCGTATTTATCAATTTTTTCCTAATGAACCACAACAATGTCCCTCTCAAGACCGGTCGTTTTTATTGCCGATTAGGATGAAAAATTCATAATTCAAAGTAAATAAATTTTAAAAATAATGCTTATATCATTATTTTTTTCAATCAATCTTTCTTTCTCTCAATCATCAATGCAGCACTTCAAATTGAACAGTTTTGTTTAAACAGTTTTTACATTCTTAGCAATCAACCCTGACAAGCACACGTTCTGACACTTAGTGAGTCATATGTCCTATCCTATCCTATCCTGTCCCATAACCCGAAGGTCGTAGGGGCACCACAGATGATCGCTTAACCAGCATACTCCATCTTTCTCTGTCCTCAGCAGCCCTCATGGCTTCGCTCAGTGTCAAACCAGTCCATTCTCGAATGTTGTCCTCCCACCTCTTTTTCGGTCTCCCCCTTCTTCTACCTCCTTGCACTGTGCCTTGCAGAATGGTCTTTGCAAGGCCTGATGATCTGGTGACGTGGCCATACCATCGGAGTTTCCGTTTCTTCACCACTGTGAGCAGGTCATCGTGTTGTCCAATGGCTTGTGTGATGGTCTGTCGGACTTCAACGTTGGTGATGTGTTGGGTATAGGAAATGCACAGAAGTCTTCTGTAGCACCTCATCTCCATGCTTTGTATTCTTCGTTGGAGATCTGCTGTGAGGGTCCATGCTTCGCAAGCATATAGGAAGATGGAGATGACCAGAGATCGCAGCAGTCTTACTTTGGAATGTAGACTGATGGTTCTGTCTTTCCAAATGGGCTTCAACCTTGTCAGGGCAGCAGTTGTTTGTGCGATCCTGGAGAGGACTTCCTGTCGAGACCCATTGTCTGACACAATGGCTCCTAAATATTTGAAGCTGTGCACTGTGTTGAGGGATTGGCCTTGTACTTTGATGTCCATGTTGATGCCATTGGTGTTGTTGGTCATCATTTTGGTCTTCTCTGCACTTATTTCCATTCCATAAGCTCTGGAGGTGGTGTCAAGCCTCTGTACAAGCTGTTCAAGTTCTTGTTCCTCTCCAGCCAATCCATCAATATCATCCGCAAAACGAAGATTGGAGATTGCTCTGCCCCCTATGCTGACTGTGCCTTCGTGATCTGCAAGAGCATCTGACATGATGCGCTCTAGGAAGATGTTGAAGAGTGTTGGAGAGAGTAGGCATCCTTGACGCACACCGATTGTTGTTCTGAACCAGTTCCCGATGACGCTGTTATGGAGGACTGCACTGGTAGCCTTGTCATACAGGCTTTTGATGACTTCTATGATTTTAGGGCTGATGTTGTACACTTTCATGGTTGCCCATAGAGCTGCATGCCAGACTCTGTCAAATGCCTTCTTGAAGTCTATGAACACATGATATAGATGTTGTTGGTGCTGTAGGTATTTCTCACAGATTATTCTGAGGTTGAAAATCTGTTCAGTGGTACTTCGCCCTGCCATGAATCCTGCTTGTTCTTCAGCTATGATTTGTTCAGCTTGTGGTTTCAACCTGTTGAGTATTATTTTCAGGAGGACCTTGCTGGGATGGCTGATGAGGCTGATGGTGCGGTAATTTTCACACTCCTGAAGGTTACCTTTTTTAGGAAGAGTGATGACAAGCGACTGGGTCCATGGTGTAGGCCATTCCCCATTCTGCCAGATCTTGTTACAGATAGTGGTGAGAGCATCAGTCATCGCTTCTCCTCCTGCTTGTAGCAGTTCCGCTGGTATGTTGTCCACTCCCGCTGACTTCCCTTTCTTCAGCGATTGCACTGCTGCCTCAACTTCTTCCCGGAGAATTGGGAGGATTTCTTCTTCTTCTCTGCTCTCGGGACATGCTAGAACTGATGGGTCTCCATTTGGTGTATGGTTGTAAAGGTCAGAGCAGTACTCTGTCCATCTGTCCAAGACTTCTTGTTCTTCTGTAAGGCAAATGCCAGACTTGCTTTGGATAGTGGAGACTTTGGGCTGTTTAACACTTGTCAGCCGCTTCACAGTCTGGTAGGCCTTCTTGCTGTTGTTCTTGTTCAGATTGTTCTCTATTTCCTGGCATTGATCTTCTATCCAGTTCTCCTTTGCTGTGCGCATGCCTTTTCGGATGTCATTGTTGATTTTTCGGTAGACATCAGCTCCCTGTGAGGTGTTCTTTTTCTTTTTTAACTCTCTTCGTTTATCACACAGATCCAAAAGTTCAGGTGTGATCCACGGCTTCTTCTTTGGTCGGTGTCATATGTATAATTATATATATACCGTGTGTGTGTGTGCGGGAGATAGAGAGGGAGATTGTATTTAGCTTGATGTTATACTGAGGAGAGGGGTGTTCTATTGCCTTTTTATATTATTATCTTTTGCCATTTATGCACTGTGACAGTTCAACACATTTTTCCTTGCTTTTGCGGAAAAAAGATTTATTGATTTGACTTAACTATTGCATTGTATTGTAATTATTACAGGCACAAAAATCTAAAATTTACTTTTGTCTCAACATTAAATACAAACACACTTACCTATCTGAAACATTAGCTGGTAGAGAAAATCCCAGAAGCCTCAAAGTACTGGCTACTGATTCATCTTCCTGCCTGCAAATGGAGTTTAAACATATAAATGTTTAGACCAAAGATATAATGAAAAGCCACAAAAAGCACACCACAAACAAGCGAAAGAGGCTTCTATTTCTTTCTAACTAAAGTTGCACTGATGTAAATTTTTCTCCTCTTACTACGTAGAGCTTCACTTTCCATCTTCGGTCACTGTTAGTGTTACACAGTGTTAGCTTTATTGCTAGAGTAAAGCTTGACTCCTTGGCAAACATTGAAAGAACAAACGTAACAATGGCAATAAAAGAGCATCTGTGGAAAGTTAGAAATGCACAGAACCTACCAGAATCAAAAATACTTCACAACTAATAACACTAAACAGGCTTCGAACACGTACAAATTGTGTGTTCTCCTCCATGTGCACAAATGAAAGATCACGTGGTAATAACAAACAAGGGACGCTATTCACATAATATACTTGGAATAGGGGAGATTATAAGGCTTTACAATTTTAAAAGAAATAGGCCTATAACACTGTTACACAAATTATCCAATACATATTTTAAAAAATCAATCCATGCAAATACTTTTAAAACTAAAATAAAATAAAAAGCGAACAATACAAGTTTATGTAAAAAGTAAATAGTGAACAATGGTTAATAATTTGTAACAACAAAGGAGTTTTATTCTTAATCTCAATTAATGTTATTGTAGCCTAATGTGTATTTGTGCTCACTGTATACCACAATGCATTTCCTTGAAAAAGATAATAAAGTGCTTTATCTTATCTTATCTATAAAAGTTGGAAAGAAAGAAGAATGAATGAAAAAAAAATAGAATACAAAACAAAAATCCAGGAGGTGAAATACAGAGGGAATCAACAATAAATTCTTACCCAGTATTCTCCATTGCATCTACTTGATTTTCTCCTGCAATATGAAATAATAAATACTAGAAGCTATACATAATACAAACACATTTTTTTCAATCCTGTTAGACTGAACGTAAAATACAATGTGAAACATCTAAAACTTGAAAAATAAAAATAAAATAAAATAATTAATTATTATAAATACAAAGCAAAGCAACAAAAATCAATGTATTAGAAAATAAAAATAGAATAAAATAAAATACGAAAATGACAAAACTAGTCATAGTAATAACAGCAAGCATACACGCAAACTGTGACAAATAAAATGCAAATAGTATTATTAAAAATAACATTAAAATTCGGCTCACCCCTAAAATGGTCACCCCAATAATACATGTACATAAATAAGTAAATAAATAGTAAATAACCCAAATAAGAATCATACCTGAAATAAATAAATAAATTAAACAATTTTTAAAAAGTTAGTTTGGAAAAATACTACAAAAAACGTTATTACCATTTTTATCAAAATGTTGGTGAGGAGTCACCACAAATTCTGCACTGTACTTGGCTTCCATTGCTTGCAAAAACTGGGCAAACTGATTGTCATCTGATTGGCCATTTGCGCTGGCCAGCCATTGGGTGTAGGCATTGTAAAAATGCCAGTATGTCACAGTATAGTGGTCGTCCCAGAGCTCCTGCCACATCGCTTGGACCTTCCGTTCATCCAATGTCTCTGGAGACGCCTGAGAAATTATAATTATTTACAATAGTTGGCCCGACTGGGGATGAAAGCCAGAATTTTCAACTCAGGGAATGTTACTTACTTGCCAGAAGATTTTCTCAATGAATTAGTCAGTAAACAATTTTCCACATAAAGTAACTGAACACAGTTTGCAATTCTGTGAGATCTGAAACTTTAAAGTCTCATGGAATCACAAATTGAAAGAATCATGGAAAATATAACTAAATAGACAAGTCAGTAAACAATTTCCCATCAGAAAGTAACAGAACACAGTTTGCGATTCTGTGAGATTTGAAACTTTAAAGTCTCATGGAATCACCAATGGTGACTGGCAGGTGTGAGATCAATCCAGCCTCTGGGCGTTATATTTCTCTGAATATTATTTACTTTCAACGCGGGCAATGTTTCAAGAGTTTTCTCCGTGTACTCCGGTTTGCTCCCCCAGCAAAATTTTTAAAACACAACTAATTTTAGGTAGGTTGGATTTGGGCGTGCCACAAGCTGCGGCTGCTCCTTTTCCAGGAGAGGCGTCCTAGAAATTCTCAATAAAAAGGGACAATAAACTTATAAAGTGTTAAAAAAATCAAAACAAAAAAAAAATTCATAGCCTTTGGCCAATGGACAAGTTTTTTTTTTTCCAACTTGCAATGGCAACCAAAATGCAAACCCACAAACCAAAACATGAGCTTCATGACCTCTGAACGATCACACCACTGCATGCATAAATATATATTTTTTATTAAATAATAATAAACAAAAATAAATGATTTAAATAATTGTTACTTTTAAGCTAAATGTACTGATTGTTTATATCATATAGGTAGTAAACTTTAGCAAGTAAAACAGAAATAAAGGAATAAATAAATAAATAAATAATACTCAAACAAATAAAAAAAACTTGTAAACACACAAACAAATAAACTAGTAAATCAATCACTCAATATGCAGTCTTACCGGGTTGATTTGATCTCCATTTTCCCAATCAGGTCCCCCTTCACCACCACCACCACTGCTTCTCCCAGCATACGAGTGCATCATCATCATTTGCGCAATGTCTGTTTCATTTTCCCTTTGTGAATATGACTGACTGTTCTGATGCTCACTGTCTCCTTCTGCCACAGATTCATCCACACACCGCTCTTCCCCATCTTCTTTGAATTTTGCGAAGGTGTTTTGGATGGCTTGGTTTACACCAATCAGATGTGTGGTGGGGAGATTTCCTACTTCTGATTGCACCTTTTGCAGATTGCTGCCTTGGTTTTCAAGTTCTGAATCTTCACAGAGGGTATGTATGCTGTTGTCTTGCTGACCACTTCCAGGTTGGGGAGATTCTGTAAAGTCATTGGGAGCATCTGCTTCACACTTTTTGTTGGTAGTGGTTGGCACATTGTGCCTAGGGGTAACATTGTCTGTGTTCAATGGAGCATCACCACTAGCATCTGGTACAGATGAGTTTTCCGCTGTCATATTTTGAGAACTGCACTTTGAAGATTCCTCACCAGCATCATCATCAATATGAGCGTCTCCACTGGCATCCACAATGTGGGGTGATTCTCGGTGTTTTTTCTCATTAACTGCAGATTTTTCTGCGACAATCTTAGTTCCTGGCCCAAGTGGTTGTTCGCTAGCCACAGCACCGTTCAACTCCGACACTGTGTTAGATGCACCAATCGTTTCTTCAGCTGTCCCCCAAACTTTAACTTTAGTGGACTCCTGTACTCCATTTTCTGAAGTACTTAACTTGTTGTCTTCATCTGGTTGGTCATTCTTGTCAACATCAAGATGTGATGCTTTACCTTCAACACTCTCAGAAGTGCCTTCTGCTGTCCCTTCCCCTACTTTCTGTCTCTCATCAGTAATTGTACTAGCTTCTCCTGTTTCCTCCATGGCAATTTCCACTTCCTCCACAGCTGGGAGTGTTGCCACTGTGTCATACTGCACTTGGTCTGGGTACTTTTGGACCCAGAGTTTCCACACCAGAACCTCTCCATTCTCCGCCCAGAAATTTTCGAAGCGAGCATCCAGCTTCGCCATCTCTTCCGATGTCAGTTCCTGAGGAAATGCTGAGTTGATGTCAAACTCCTGATTGCTGTTCACACCGTACTGTTCACTGTTGGCATCACCGATGTAAATGATGGGCTGGTGGTACGACTGGCAGTTTTTCGGATCTTGCTTTTCTTGTTGATCCGACTGCTTCTTTCTTTTTTGCCTTCTCTTGTTGTCCTCCTGAGTAAAAAACAAAATGGATCAAAGATACAGGGTTAAATTCAAACATAAGCAGACATTGCTGCCATCAACCATCCTCCAGTTTAATTATTTCTCAAATATGGTTGCCTAAAAAATTAAGATGCCCCTGCAAATTATTCTCCCCCTCCTTAATTTTCTTTCAATATTTTTCTAAGAGCATGGAAAATGTATGCTACTACAACATGGACAGACCATGCTTCACAAAAGATCAACATCATGATCAAATATATGTAAATCCTCAACTAAAATCCTATGCCTTTGTGAAAACACACGCATATAATAAATTCTTGTATTATTATTTTTATTGATATTATTATTATTATTATTATTACTATTATTATTGTTGTCTTCTCACCCGTGGCTGTTTTTCCGTTTGAGGTCCTAAGCAGACAGGCAGTCCCAACTGTCTCATTAACTCACGCTCGGCTGCTGCTTCAGGGTCTTCCAAAATATCTTCAGTGTTTGGAATTTCGTCTTTATCCTTCACTACACCACTATCTTCAATAACAGCAGGGGTTGTTTCTATAGAAATTAGCTCAAAATGAGTGCCGTCTGTGATCGAATCATCCAGTGTCAGTGCAGACAGGATTTCATCCAAGGTCACACCACTCCCCAAATCTTCAGTTAGATTCAGAGAATCAAGATCCGGGATGGTTGTAGGATTTTCGCAATCGCTTGCAGGTTGATGATCACTCCCAGTTTCTGGAAAGATTTTGTTCAAAACTTTCTGAACAATGTCTGATGCTGCGATTTCACCCTGTGTTGATGTACGATTTTGTGCATCAGCAGAAGTTGATTCTTCGGTTTGTGAAAGTTCTGAGTCTAAATAGTCAGATGACTTCAGACTCTGGCTGTTCACACTGGCATTGTCATCAGAATCGCATGTATCCGATTCTGAGCCTGAATCACCGCTACTCTCTCCTAGTCTAAGTAGCTCTCTGTCTCTGCACAATTCAAAGAACAATATAACTTTATAATTAAGACTATTAAAAAAACATTCATATATTTTTTCAAATAAAGCAAATAAACAGCTCAAGCGCTGCTCATGCACTGGCCAAAACAGGATTTAACTCAAACCGCAGAGGCGCCAACTTGCTGCTTTGTATGTATCGTCTCACTACCCAGACAACTGAGCACAATCTTGGGGAACCGGGGATGCTTGCAGGGGGTATTTATGTTTCTGGTATTTACCCATCTAGACCATCAACGTCATGATATTTCAAGTCTGTGCAATTAACATTTCTTTACGTATTACAATGCGATACTTTTATCATCGATTTCCACCAGTGAGTCTTATAATATATATGTGCCTTATGTGTGGATGAAACAGGATTTTTTGTCAAATTTGGGGGTTGCAGCTTTGAACGTCTATTGTCTTGTAGTACACAACATTGGTACACCGAATCAATTCATAAATTGTACAATCTATTTTTTTTTCAGTTTAACTTTTTTTTTTTAACAGTTAATTATTCTTTTAAACTGTGATCTGCACCTCTTCGATTTCGGCTCAAATTCAGATCTCATTCAGAATGTGCTCAAATTTATAATGACAATGTTAGCATGCCTATTTCATTAATATGAGTAATAAGCGAAAAGTGTACTTAAATAATAACAATTACATATTAAAACCTGAATGAAGTAAATGGTCCAAACCAACAGCCCATGAAAGATCATGTTATCAAAGAAGGATGTTAGGGTGAGGGTTCAGGGTGGGGGCTATAATTAGAATCAGAGTTTGTGTTGGAACCAGGTTAAGCAAACCCAGGGGTGAGATTTAACCCAGGAGACTAACTAGCCCGCCGGGCTAGCTAGTAAGTAAAGTGAGGTAGCCCGCATGGTTTTTAGGCAGCCCGACAATCGCGTATTTACGGCAATGTGTACAGTGCATTAGACCAACTTCTTTATTGAAAATGAGCCAAGATCGATCTTCGCCATCTGAACGTTTCAGCCATGCAGTCTGAAACTTTCTTTTTCTCTTCGATTCATACTCTTTGTCACGCTCTTTCTTCTCCGAACTAGATTTCGCCTTCTTTGGCGGGGGTTCGTTGACCCCAGAAATAAAGTTCCACATTTTCAGATCAACAACCGTCACCTTGACAATACACGTAATTTGTAGCGAGTGTCTTTTTCACAAACAAAGCAGACAGCGCGCTTGGCACGAAAGGAAAGTAGGCAAAGGGAAATAACGCTCGCGTGTGCTTCATACTCGTACGAGCAATGACCTAAAAACGCTCTCCCTTCGGACCGAGCTTCTAAAAGTCTGCAAGTAGTATCATTTTTATGCCAGGCGGGCTGGCTCAATTATAAAGTGAGGTCGCCCGAGCCGGTTTTAAGTCGCCTCGGGCAACCGGGCGACCGCTAAATCTCACTCCTGCAAACCCAAACTACAAGTCATAACCCTAACAAAACAAAAAAAGTCTCCACACATTAATTTTATGTTGTCTATATTCAGTGGACGAGTATGGGACACACTGATCTTAACCATTGTGAAATGTAGTTCATACTTTATGACAGCTCTGGTACAGTAACAAGTGATGAGGGCTGACTTTTTGTCGGCATCAATTTCCCTTTTTTCTCTTTCAGTATTTCCATCCTGCTCCTTGGTATTAGTAGTATCTTCCAGTTGCTGATACAGTTTCACCTTGGCTAGGTGGAACCATGATGATTTGTAGCTCATGGGGATCAACAACGCACCCAGACTTCTGAAAAAGAGAATGAACAATTAACAAGAGACTGTGTGTTTACTGTTTATATTACTGATTACAGGCTCGGAAGTCATTTCTTTCGTCTTTTTAACTTCGTAGTTAACCTTCTTTGAACTCACCTACTAATACTAGTAGTTGAGGCTTACGAAGTTACAAAAGACGAAATCTTGAAGAGACTTCCGTGCGTGTGACATACCATCATAATTCGCATCACGTATGACATTTTCATTTATATACGAAAGTTCTACATTCTAACTCTAGCGATTCTCAACTTTCTACTAGAATGTAACGAGCACGGAAACTAAAATGAATTGCTAGGCAGCGCATAGTTCTACTTCGGTACAATGCTCTTTCGATTGATTGAAACGGTAAAACGTTCTGATGTTTACCTTCGAATATATAAATTTAAATAGCAGACGCACAAACACGCATGTGACCAAGAACGTTAACTCCAGATACCGGAAATAGCAATATTAAGTACACCGATCGCGCGCCCCCCCACCCCCCACCCCCAGCCCCGGTTTCACATCCCACGGTCCTCTCGGCGAGGGAGGAGTTTTTATATTAGAACAGATTGTTACTTGTGTCCCAGCGGGGGTTTTTCTAAGAATCTCGGATAATTTGGACTTGGTCCTGTCTCCGGGACATATTGCGGCCCCTGCCGCCCCTGCCGCCCCTTCTAAACCACGGTCTTGATAGACGGTCTTACGTTTAGATCTTTTTAACTTTTTAATTCTTATCTAACTTAATTCTTACTCTTCGTGTGTAAGGATTTTTATAATAAAATTTAAAATTTGATATTTACATTGTTCTTAATTGCATGCTTTTTATCTTTTATACACCGTCGGCTCAGTCTTTAGTTTTGCCATAGCTTACAGACCTGATTCGCCTTTCATATAAAAGTTTAATATATTCCACTGTGCAAATTTCATTTTGGGGGCTGGTGAAGTAGATGTCAACACCATGACCACCACCTTCAACTCAGCTGTGACAGATGCCGCCACTGAGATGCTTGGCAAGCACCGACCAAAGAAGAAGCCGTGGATCACACCTGAACTTTTGGATCTGTGTGATAAACGAAGAGAGATAAAAAAAGAAAAAGAACACCTCACAGGGAGCTGATGTCTACCGAAAAATCAACAATGACATCCGAAAAGGCATGCACGCAGCAAAGGAGAACTGGATAGAAGATCAATGCCAGGAAATAGAGAACAGTCTAAACAAGAACAACAGCAAGAAGGCCTACCAGACTGCGAAGCGACTGACAAGTGTCAAACAGCCCAAAGTCTCCACGATCCAAAGCAAGTCTGGCATATGCCTTACAGAAGAACAAGAAGTCTTTGACAGATGGACAGAGTACTGCATGCTCTGACCTTTACAACAATACACCAAATGGAGACCCATCAGGTCTAGCATGTCCCGAGAACAGAGAAGAAGAAGAAATCCTCCCAATTCTCCGGGAAGAAGTTGAGGCAGCAGTGCAATCGCTAAAGAAAGGGAAGTCAGCGGGAGTGGACGACATACCCGAGGAACTGCTACAAGCAGGAGGAGAAGCGATGATTGATGCCCTCACCATTATCTGTAACAAGATCTGGCAGAGTGGGGAGAGGCCTATACCATGGACCCAGTCGCTTGTCATCACTCTTCCCAAAAAAGGTAACCTTCAGGAGTGTGAAAATTACCGCACCATCAGCCTCATCAGCAATCCCAGCAAGGTCCTCCTGAAAATAATACTCAACAGGTTGAAACCCCAAGTTGAACAAATCATAGCTGAAGAACAAGCAGGATTCAGGGCAGGGCGAAGTACCACTGAACAGATTTTCAACCTCAGAATAATCTGTGAGAAATACCTACAGCACCAACAACATCTATATCATGTGTTCATAGACTTCAAGAAGGCGTTTGACCGAGTCCGGCATGCAGCTGTATGGGCAACAATGAAAGTGTACAACATCATCCCTAAAATTATTGAAGTCATCAAAAGCCTGTATGACAAGGCTACCAGTGCAGTCCTCCACAACAGCGCCATCGAGAACTGGTTCAGAACAACAATCGGTGTGCGTCAAGGATGGCTACTCTCTCCAACACTCTTCAACATCTTACTAGAGCGCATCATGTCCGATGCTCTTGCAGATCATGAAGGTACAGTCAGCATAGGGGGTAGAGCAATCTCCAATCTTCGTTTTGCGGATGACATTGATGGACTGGCTGGAGATGAACAAGAACTTGAACAGCTGGTACAGAGGCTTGACACCACCTCCAGAGCTTATGGAATGGAAAATAATTGCAGAGAAGACCAAAATGATGACCAACAACACAAATGACATCAACACGGACATCAAAGTCCTAGGCCAATCCCTCAACACAGTGCATAGCTTCAAATATTTAGGAGCCATTGTATCAGACAATGGGTCCCGACAGGAAGTCCTCTCCAGGATCGCACAAACAACTGATGCCCTGACAAGGTTGAAGCCCATTTGGAAAGACAGGACCATCAGTCTACATTCCAAAGTAAGACTGCTGCGCTCCCTTGTCATCTCCATCTTCCTATATGCTTGCGAAGCATGGACCCTCACAGCAGATCTCCAACGAAGAATACAAAGCATGGAGATGAGGTGCTACAGAAAACTTCTGGGCATTTCCTATACCCAACACATCACCAACGACGAAGTTTGACAGACCATCACACAAGCCATTGGACAACACGATGACCTGCTCACAGTGGTGAAGAAACGGAAACTCCGATGGTATGGCCACGTCACCAGATCATCAGGCCTTGCAAAGACTATTCTGCAAGGCACAGTGCAAGGAGGTAGAAGAAGAGGGAGACCGAAAAAGAGGTGGGAGGACAACATTCGAGAATGGACTGGTTTGACACTGAGCGAAGCCATCAGGGCTGCCGAGGACAGAGAAAGATGGAGCATGCTGGTTAAACGATCATCTGTGGTGCCCCTACGACCTCCGGGTTACGGGACAGGATAGGATAGGATAAGATTTTGGACAGTTTCCCTCGGCCTTCCCCTCGCTCCCTCCTCGGCCCTCTGCGTTTTCTTTCATTTTTGCTTGCCTGTCGTCCCTCTTGGCGCCCTAGTCCTCCCTTCGCTGTTTAGCCCTTGCAGCTTGTTGTAGTAATTAGTTTCCACCTGCCATCAAGTAATATTCTCTGAAAGTAGCAGCAGCGCTTCGCGCTCCTTTTTCAATATTTTGTTTGTTTGTTTGTTTGTTTGTTTGTTTTTCTCTACCTTCCGCATCATGAGATCTTATTACATCGGAGTTCTTACATCAAAGTCCCCTATACGCTTCTGTGTCCGGGGACGGTAATCTATCCACGCAACGCAACGCAACGCAACGCAACGCGCGCACACTCACAAACACACACCCACACACACACCCACACACCTACACACACACACACACACACACACACACACACACACACACACACACACACACACACACACCCTCATCTTCGTCACCATCTTTAAATAATCCAAGCCCCTTCTCCATCTCTCAATCCTAAAAAAAGTAAATAAATATAAATAGAATAAATAAACAAATTATATACAAAAAATAATTACAGTAAAGACTGTGTCAATATATCAAAATACATAACAATATCGATGCCTTGCATATTTGATAGTTAAAATAGCGTAGAAATATTTACACTGCAAGGAAAGAGAGAGAAAGAGAGAGAGAGAGAGAGAGAGAGAGAGAGAGAGAGAGAGAGAGAGAGAGAGAGAGAGAGAGAGGGAAAGAGAGAGAGAGAGGGAAAGAGAGAGAGAGAGAGAGAGAGAGAGAGAGAGAGAGAGAGAGAGAGCAGCTCCATAAAATGATAATTTATTTTTGCATAAATTAATGCGAAGGTACGCTGGTTAAACGATCATCTATAGTGCCCCAACGACTTTCGAGTTACGGGATAGGGTAGAATAGGATAGAATTCAAGGAAGGGGTATATTTTTGTATAAATTAATGCGAGGGAGGGGTAGATTATAATTATAAAGTCAATGCTAATCAACTGGCTTTGTTAAAAAAAACAAAAAAAAAAACAAATGTGTCAAGATATGCAGCTGTTTTTTGGTGTGTGATTCTGAACATATTAAAATATAAACTTTTTTTGAAGTGGTGATAATCGGAGCTGTTCCTTATATTTGTTATTAGTTCTATCATCTGTATTGATAGTGTAAGACTTATAAAGGATCTTGATTGTACTTTTATAAAAACTATATAGCTGCCTAATTTGAACGTCGATGACATTACACTAAATAGTCCATGTATAATTGAAATTAGAATTCAAACCAGTCCATTCTCGAATGTTGTCCTCCCACCTCTTTTTCTGTCTCTTTCTTCGTCTGCCTCCTTGCACCGTGTCTTGCAGAATGGTCTTTTCAAGGCCTGATGCTCTTGTGGCGTTGCCATACCATCGGGGTTTCCGTTTGTTCACCACTGTGAACATGTCATCGTGTTGTCCAGTGGCTTGTGTGATGGTCTGTGGGACTTCGTTGATGGTGATGTGCTGGGTATAGGAAATGCCCAGAAGCCTTTTGTAGCACCTCATCTCCATGCTTTGTATTCTTCGTTGTAGATCTGCTGTGAGGGTACATGTTTCGCAAGCGTATAGGAAGATGGAGATGACAAGCGCAGCAGCCTTACCTTGGAATGTAGACTGATGGGTTTCAACCTTGTCAGGGCAGCAGTTATTTGTGCGATCCTAGAGAGGACTTCCTGTCCGGACTCATTGTCTTTTATAATTGCTCCTAAATATTTGAAGCTGTGCACTGTGTTGAGGGATTGGCCTTGGACTTTGATGTCCATGGTGATGCCATTGGTGTTGTTGGTCATCAAGTTGGTCTACTCTGCACTTATTTCCATTTCATAGGCTCTGGGTCGAACGTTTACTCGGTGGCAGCGAGTCGGGCAGTTGTGGCAGTCCTGCTCTAGGAGGCGGTCAGACCCACGGGTGCGTTATCTGCTTCGTCGGAGGATTTCCACTGTAGCTTGCCAACTCCCGCGGTCGAGATTGTTCACGGTCGTCCGATGACGGAGCGGCATGCACACGTGGGAGATGCCGAATCGACACTCTGCTTCAACCTTCATACCTCACTTTTACCGCTGTAAGACTCCATCGACCGGGTAAGACTCCATCGACCGGGCGGCGGTTGCGGATCGGCGATTGACGTCACGTCGCTCAGAGGCCGTCGCTCCGGTCCTTGGCTGTCCTGTTCCTTTCTCTGTTCCTGGGTGACGTCGGTATTCCTGTGAAGGGTGGCGTTCTCCGGACAACAGTTGCTACGCATCGCCAGTGTCTCCTGACGTTCTGCCTTCACCTTCTTGTGGGCCCTTGCTACCACGGCACACCTCTCCACGCTTCGTCGAGCGACTTCGACCCAACTCCCTCGTCGAGCGACTTGACCCAACTCCTCCACCTTTTTGCGCGCCTGCCACAACATCTTACCACCGCTTTTCGCGGGCTCCTCTTGCCGCAATGACTGACTTCCTATTGTAACGAACGACATCCTGCACCAGCCATGTGGCATGTTATATTGACTTCTTATTCAACCACGACTTCTTATCTTCAGTCCCCTATATGTGAATTTATCCGGGGACGTTAATTTACCCAACAACAGGCTCTGGGGGTTGTGTCAAGCCTCTGTACCAGCGGTTGAAGTTCTTGTTCTTCTCCAACCAATCCATCAATGTCATCCGCAAAACGGAGGTTGGAGATTGCTCTACCCCCTATGCTGCCTGTGCCTTCGGGATCTTCAAGGGAATCTGACATGATGCGCTCTAGGAAGATGTTGAATTGTGCTGGAGAGAGTAGGCATTCTGGACGCACACCGATTGTTGTTCTGAACCACTTACCGATGGCGCTGTTGTGGAGGACTGCACTGGTAGCATTGTCATACAAGTTTTTGATGACCAATAATTTTAGGGTTGATGTTGTACACTCTCATGGTTGCTCACAGAGCTGCATGAAATAGATGCTGTCGGTGGTGTAGGTATTTCTCGCAAATTATTCTGAGATTAAAAATCTGTTCAGGGGTACTTTGCCCTGCCCTGAATCCTACTTGTTTTTCAGCTATGATTTGTTCAGTTTGGGGTTTCAACCTGTTGAATGTTATTTTCAGGAGAACCTTGCTGGGATGCCTGATGAGACTGATGGTGCGGTAATTTTCACACTCCTGAAGGTTACCCTTTTTGGGAAGAGTGATGACAAGCGACTGGGTCTGTAAGCCACTCCCCACTTATCTTGTTAAAGAGAATGGTGAGAGACATACAGAGGGCATAAAAAAAACCCTTTTAATGTATCAGTCGAAACAAAGTGTTTAAGTTTATTAAGAAGGAAAGGTTTTTTAGAAAAGTTTTTACACATGTGGTTAATACGTGACCGTCAGCTAAAATCATCATCGATGATTATGCCTAGCACTTTATGTTCACGAAACTGATCAATATTATACATTGAGGCAAAGAGACACATTTAGACGTTTTTACCTTGTAGTGAGAAGCTTATATTTCCTTTTATTGGGATTTATTTTCATCCTACTGACGTCACATCAGGAATCAATATTGTGTGATGGATGTGGGTTGTTGTGGTTGTTGGTCGTGTCCGGTGATGGTGTTAGGTGTTAATGGTGGTTTGTTAGACCATTGTCCGGAGTCACAACACACAATTTACAAATATGTTCACAAACAGAAAATAAAACACGCAGGCTGGAAGGTGTGCGTTGTAGCAACTTTACTGAACACAGACACAGAAAACATTCTTGCAAGTAGCATTGACAGTGTTCACAAATCTATATTTCACTCTACAGTTCACACACTCTATATTCTGAATACGACATTGTCCTACATTGGTTCCTACTTCCCTATCGTCTATGTTCCCGTCCTAACTCTAACTCCATATCTTCTCTCGGGACCATCCTAGTCTTGCCATCTCTCTCTCTCTCTCTCTCTCTCTCTCTCTCTCTCTCTCTCTCTCTCTCTCTCTCTTCTAACTCTCTCTTCTAACTCTCTTTTCTGACTCTCATTTCTGACTATCTTCTCTGACTACCATTTCTGACTATCCGGAAGACCTGTCCGGCACTCGTCTTTATTCTTCCTCATCCCAGGGGCAGTTGGGCTCCTAATTTCCACTTTCCCCCCTTTCTGTCAATCAAGTCTGAGGCCTATCCGTGATGGTACCTCGATTCACTTAGAGTCCCGTTAAGCTCCTCCTCTAAGCTATAGTCATAACTCAGGTCACCAACAGACAATGGACCCCTCCTGGCAAGCATTTAACCAAACGATAATCATTACTATCTGCTTGGACGTTGGCGTCGTCTTTAAAGGTGGTCATGGACATTAACCGGGAGACATAACTCTGCGCTCCCTTATTGACCCTCGTGAACACCTGGCTGATAACGGTATCCTGAACCCATTGTTTGAAACAAAGTTAAAACCAACATTTCACACTGTTAATCTTAGTTCGTCCATCCCTCGGTTATCGGTTCTGGCAGACCGAGAACATCAATTCAAGATCAGACCCATGGACAGAACCCATTCTCTTAAAGAGATACATGACAGAGTTACAAAGAGAATACACAATACGAATCAATCAAATACATTTACTATAATAAAAGGTTGCTTCCACACATATTCATATCATACAAAATGATTACATTATACAATATACCAAACCAATGAAAATAACACTACAAGCACCTATGAAAATGTACATTCCTAACGAAAGAATATGAACTACTGGTTAACAGATCCTATAACCTTATTAATTTTACTAAACATACCTCTTTAATCATCCTTTTTATCTTTCTATATTCGAGTCTATGCAATACACAAAATTAGTCTAATCGCGAACATAGAAACAGCATTGTTCGTATCGACTCTCAGGCTGTCAATTTAACTTGCAATAACATTTGCAGAACTAGCAGCCATGCGGGACACTGCCAGGGACTATCACCCGTTGAAGCTGTTAATCTTCTGATGCTGAAAGTCAAACGATAGTGCCGGGCCTGCTGTAGTCATTGTCCTCCCTACCTGTTAGAACACAGTATCGTTAGTCCGTTATCGTTAGTCCGTTATCGCCTCCTAACAAGAGCGTCAGGCAACTGGCACTCTGGTCCTGGTAATATTACCTCTTTCCCTTATTCAACATCTAACACCTCAGCTTTCATATGCGGCGTGTCTCAGAGAATAGCATAAGTGAAAGCTCAAACCTGTTTATTAATCAAGGCTCTGCCACTTGATTACAATTGTTTATTACACAGAGAGAGAGAGAGAGAGAGAGAGAGAGAGAGAGAGAGAGAGAGAGAGAGAGAGAGACAGAGAGAGACAGAGAGACAGAGACAGACAGACAGAGACACAGACAGACAGCGAGAGAGAGAGACATAATTCAGCCCTATGATAGTTTGCAAGAATTGAGGAAAGCACAATTAGTAAAAGACTTTAAAAGGTTGGACCGGACATAAATATTGGATGTGAGCACTGGGCCATCTTATTGTTGCTGTTAGTTTGATGGTTGTCTCAGTGTATAGTTTTCCATTCTCCCGGTTGCCTAAGATTGTGCCCAAGGCATCGAGCGTGGGCACAGTTAGATCCCCATGTACCGGCCAGCGCGTGAGCAGCTCTTAAGCTGAAAAGCGCTATATAAGACTGCTAAATAAATAAATTATATTTATTATTTACACTTCTTTTTAAATGTCATTGTGCATATTAATGTACAGGTTCCAAATTATCATTTTGCAGATTCCAGTCTAAAATGGCAACATCCTTGAACTGTGATCTGAACTACGTGGGTAAAGGCTGTCAAAGAGAGACGTTGGCCTGGGGGTGATGTGATGAAGGTATGAAGTGCTCTCTTCTCTAATTTATTATCTCCTCCTTTTACGCCTCCTCCTCCTCCTTCTCATCATCATCATCAAAGTGCAATCTTCTTATTTTGTCTTTGTATCTTCTTTCTCCTTATCATCATCATCATCATCATCATCATCATCATCATCATCATCATCATCATCATCATCATCATCATCATCATCATCATCATCTTTTTTGTTACCGTCTTCCCAGTGTAATTGTTATTCATCTTCGGCATCATCATCGTCATCATCATCATCATCATCATCATCATCATCATCATCATCATCATCATCATCATCATCATTACATTACATTACATTACATGATTATTGCTTTAGGTCCAGCGGATCATCATCATCATCATTGCGTCATCGTCATCATCTTCATCATCACCACCACCATCATCATCGTCGTCGTCGATATTAATCATCATCCTCAATCATGAACAACATCATTAGCATCATCGTCATGACGGTCTGTCCTAAGCGATTTGAGCAGCTGTTAGGACAGATAAGTGCGCTGTGACAGAACAATAAAATTCTACTAATTATTAAGCCCTATGAACACGCACATACACGCAATACCAAAAGTTAGCGAAACATTTTATTTAAGAAAACGTCATCCCAGATGTAAAAGTTAGCGACACATTTTATTTAAGAAAATGTTATCCCAGATGTGGTATAAAATGTGTTTTCAAATAAGCTAGAATGTTAGTAGGTAACATTGCAGGCAATGGTTGGAAAGGACAAGGATGAAGGCAAGCGCCTCCTACTCCTTCAGATGAGAGTATGAACCGAGGTCTAGCTTGTGAACGTATACATTCCATCGCACGGACTGTAAAGATCTTTACAATAATGTCCTAAACGGCTGAGCGTCAACTACATAATACCCAGCAAGCACTACACACACACACACGCACAGGCACACACGCACTAACGAGAGCAATTAATTTAGCTCGTTGGCGCGAGAGAGAGAGAGAGAGAGAGAGAGAGAGAGAGAGAGAGAGAGAGAGAGAGAGAGAGAGAGAGAGAGAGAGAGAGAGAGAGAGAGAGAGAGAGAGAGAGAGAGCGGAGCCCACGTGGAAGGGAGAAAACTGGTCTCCTTGCAAACTTGTCATATTCTGTTGGCCGTTATTTCCCTTTAATTAACGTGCGGCCCATTCTCTCTTCACCGCCCCAACCCTTACACCTCTTACAAAGCAATGAATAAATTATAACTGGTGATTAAACATTTGTATTTAAATAATACGCAGAGTACATTTCGATCATGCATATTATTTTTTTAATACGCATTCTTTATTGTTCTGGTTCCAATTTTTTTTAAGTTTACTAAATAACTTTTTTTTAAAAGAAGAGAATAAATAAAATAAAATAAAAAATGAATAAATAACATTTAAAAGATTATCTTGTCAAGTAACGTGCTCTGTTGCAAGAAAAGGGATTCTGCGAAAATGTCATTAACACTCGTCCCTTTCTTGTTAGTGGTAGGCTAATTCATATTGGCCATGAACCTCCTAACTGTAATAATAATAATAATAATAATAATAATAATAATATAATAATAATAATAATAATAATAATAATAATAATAATAATAATAATAATAATAATAATAATAATAATAATAATAATAACAACAACAACAACAACAACAATAATAATAATAATAATAATAATAATAATAATAATAATAATAATAATAATAATAATAATAATAATAATAATAATAACATGTGTTATACCAGCGTCCGCGTTCACATGTAACAGGCACTTCCACATAAACAACAAACACAAACACATTCATCACTCAAACAGTGCGGTCGGTGTAAAAGGCAAGTCGTTGTTAGAAGACGGGAAATCGAAATAGAAATTTTTGTTGTTGTTGAAACGCTAGACAGCCTGTATCCAATACTATTATTGAACGGAAGGAGGAAATCAGATTACCCGGGGGTAAAAAAAAAAAAACCTCAGTGTCCTGAAA
>JBAHVR010000263.1:70000-75000 GCA_036898135.1 Oncomelania hupensis | reverse complement strand
GGCCCGTGGTGACTTGAGAGAATTCTAAGATTCCTAAGTCCTGCTTCCTGGTCTAAGTGTGTAGAGATTTCTCTGCCAGCTTTCTAGCTGTTACCACTTCGGTGTATTACTCCCAACTGACCAAAGATAAGCTAGGTTTGGACCCAGTCAAACTGGCTCGAACCACTTTGCCTAAGCTCTCCCATTGGTTCCAACGGTCCAATTCAAAACTCAAGTGCTGACGTCACTGCGCTGTGTGTGTGGCTCAGGCTCGCAGTGTGCTGTCTGCTGTGTAATTTAATTGCTGCTGTGTACTATACTAACTCTCTACTGTTACAAAGGCTACACAATGCTAAATAGTCGATAGGCAGAGTTTAAACTAGCCAATTCGTGACAGTGTGTGTGTTTTTTTAATATTATTATTATTTTTATTTTAACTCAATTTATCTAATACATACTGTTTATTTCAAGCAACAAAACAATGCAAAAGCCACCTATATCACGGGTTACAGTTTAGGAAGCGTTCATAACACCCTTACGGTCAAGAGGCAGCAAGTCATGAAAAAATAAACAGATGTGCATTAAAAAAAATTCTCAAATTTGAAAAGCCTTATTTCAAACATTTTCAACAGCAAAAGGTGAAAATCGCGGTCTAAAACATTTTTTAAAATATAATTAAAAACCCCCATATATAGACAAGAGACTAAGAACCGAAAGCAAGCCCATGTGAGGTTGAAGGGATGTAACTCCTCCACCGTACATCACTTCTCATAGAGGCGATATCGCGAAGTGATCTCTCTCTTCTTCCTTTCTCTCTGATATACACTCACTGTAACTGCCGCACCCACATCTTACAAAACCCAACTTATGTGACTCATCTCGTCAGTCTTTTTAACAAAGAAACGAAACGGCCTATGGGACTTACTTGGTTTGGTGAATTTTGAAAACAAGGATTTACTTAATAATAAACTGACAAAACCAAGCGGATTTGACTTACTTGGTTTTGTGAATTTTTTTAACAAGGATTTAATTCAATAATAAACTGACAAAACCAAGCGGGTGACTTGCTTGGTTTTGTCATGTTCTCAACAAAGATCTATCTCAAGAATAATCTGACAAAACAAAGCAAGTCCACAAATAGTCTTAAAACATCAAATCTATCGAACATTTCTTTAACATTCAAGGTATGCACTCTTAAATCGAGGAATTGCATTATAATATGCCATTAAACTTCCAGAAACGATCGCGTAATATAGCGCAACACAAAACGTCGATTTTCTCGAAAGTAGGTTTTGTGGACTTGCTCGGTTTTGTCAGTTCACGGCAGCAATCCTCTCCAGGCTGTTGGGCACAGCCGAAATCCACGAATACAGTGTGGCTCGCCTTGGCCCCGAGCACGTGGTCGTTGAACCTTTATCAACGTGAGGTTCCTCGCCCTGGCCGGTGACTTCTGTGTAGAAGACTTTCGCCCAGTGATGCCGTGCTAACATTACCCCTGTTAGTCGCCTCTTACGACACGCCTGGAAACGTTGGGCCTATTCGATTCAGTGCCCGAACCCACAAACAAACAGCAACAAATATATTACAGACACAAACAAGGGCAACAAAATACAAGACATACACGTGGTGTAAAGGCAGGAAGATCGCTACAATAGGAAACTGAAAGGAAAATAGTTTTGTATTTTTAAAATTAAATTGGCTGCATATTATATTATTTTGAAGGGAGAGCAAAAAAAACCATGACTCCTGCATACCAATCCAGAAATATTAAGTGAAGAATGGCTAAAAACAATAAACAGGCACACATATACACTCACTGTAACTGCCGCACCCACATCTTACAAAACCCAACTTATGTGACTCATCTCGTCAGACTTTTTAACAAAGAAACGAAACGGCCTATGGGACTTACTTGGTTTGGTGAATTTTGAAAACAAGGATTTACTTAATAATAAACTGACAAAAACTAGCGGATTTGACTTACTTGGTTTTGTTAATTTTTTTAACAAGGATTTAATTCAATAATAAACTGACAAAACCAAGCGGGTGACTTGCTTGGTTTTGTCATGTTCTCAACAAAGATCTATCTCAAGAATAATCTGACAAAACAAAGCAAGTCCACAAATAGTCTTAAAACATCAAATCTATCAAACATTTCTTTAACACTCAAGGTATGCACTCTTAAATCGAGGAATTGCATTATAATATGCCCTTAAACTTCCAAAAACGATCGCGTAATATAGCGCAACACAAAACGTCGATTTTCTCGAAAGTAGGTTTTGTGGACTTGCTCGGTTTTGTCAGTTCACGGCAGTGATCTTGTCGCCGCTTCTATGAGCTTCTTCCTTTGCTCTCAGGCTTGACTTGAGGCTGTTGTTGAACCATGGCTTGTCATTTGGCCAAGATCTGACTTCTTTTGTTGGAATGCAGCCTTGTTCACAGAAACTAATGTAGGAAGTTACCACATCAGATTGCTCATGGATGTCAGCACAGGAGGTGGTCAGTGCCTGCCAGTCCGTACAGTCAAAACACGCCTGTAGTTCCTGGATAGAGTCTTGATTCCAGCGCTTGACAGTACGGACCTGTGGTTTGCCTGACTTTAGTTTCTGGCGGTAGGAGGGAAGAAGGAACACCATCACGTGATCAGATCGGCCGAGTGGGGGGCGGGGTATAGAGCGGTAAGCGCCGCTAATTGTGCTGTAGCATAGGTCAAGGGTCGCTTTTTCTCTCGTTGCACATTTGACGTGTTGTTTAAACTTGGGCTGTTGTTTTCTCAAGTCAGCATGGTTGAAATCACCCAGAACGATAATGTGACAGTCAGGGTGTGAATTTTCAATGTTTGTGATCTGTTTGGAAAGTTCTTTGATGGCAGAAGTAGCGTGCGCTTTGTCAGGGACGTAGACGCCAACCAAAACAATGGAGGAAAACTCTCGTGGAAGGTAGAAGGGTCGACACTTTACAGTGAGAGTTTCAAGGTTGGGTGCACAGTGTTTGGATAAGATAGACACATCTGTACACCATCGGTCGTTGATCATAAAACAAATGCCGCCACCTGACTTTTTCTGTGAATCGTCAGGCGTGCGATCGGCGCGATGAAGCGAAAAGCCGTCGGGTTGTACTGCAGCGTCGGGAGTAGAGGGAGACAACCACGTTTCCGTGAAGCAAAACACCGAACAATCAGTAAAGTCTCTTTGAATGCTTATTAGGTAGCGCAACTCATCTTTCTTATATAATGATTACTGTATAATATTAATAACATAGATTTCATTTCATTTATTAACGGCTTTATTTTATTTTATTTTTTTAGTGCTTAACTGTTTATATGCAAATATTCTCTTCTTCTTCTTCTTCTTCTTCTTCTTCTTCTTCTTCTTCTTCTTTCTCTTTCTTTTCGTCTCCCCCCTGCTTCCTCACTAGTGCGTGCTTAATAATACAATGTATAATAGGGAATTTATCCCTTGAAGTCGAGTTTTATGTTTTCTGGGATGACTCATTATTATATTGCATTTGTCGTTAAACTGCTTGCGTGCTCTCTCTATCTCTTTGTCTGTCTCTCTCTCCTTCTGTATCTCTTTTCTCTTCCCCATGCTTCCTCATAAGTGCGTACTTTATATTTTTATCCCCAATTCCTTCACCCACCCCTTTTTATTTTTTTGTTTAAATTTTATTTATACATTTATTCATTTATTCATTTTAATTTGTTATCTTTTTCTCGTTTATGTTATTAGTTAAAGATTTATTACAATCCTCATTCATCTCCCATCTTTGTTAAATTCATTTCATAAAAAGAAATTAAAAAAATGTGAAAAATAAAGTTTTCCAACTTTACTCTGCATACATCAACATGCATACAAGATCGCTTTCCGAATATCTCTTCAAAGATTACACACATCTCTCTCAATTACCTTTTTCACTACTCAAGCAGACACAGTGCACCACTCATATAGCCTCTCTGCAATCAAGAAAAAGTTCAAACATTCCAGCATGACGCAATAACACCCAATCAAACTAAAGCTCGTCACAGGAACTATGCACTGTCTTACGTCATATAACCTTATTTATCCTACAGGAATCCCTTAGCTATTACTAGATTTATCTAGATGCTTCGATCGATAATATACAAGTAATTCTGGAAAATTCTCAACAATATCGACCGACGAAAATTATCCACATTACACAAAGCTTCTTCTAGCACCACTATATTTATGATATTTCTTGCCATCAAATATTGGTAATATTATTTTACATGTTTTGCTTTTTGTGATACATTATTTTTTATATTTCGTGTAACCAAAAATCAGTAATACTAATTCACATGCTTTTCTTCTTGTAATAAATTGTTTTATGATATACCTTGTGATCATAAATTAATAGTAGGTAAATATTGCACACGTGTTTTGTTGCTTGTTTTCAAGTCAAATCGAAAACAACCATGCACCCCTCTCTTTTGCAAACTTCACTGGTTACCTGCTTTAGAACGCATAAAGTATAAAGCAGCCTGTATTTGCTATATTATCATCACTGGATCAGCTCCCGAATATCTTAATGAGTTAGTCACTCTGTACACGCCTTCTCGCACCCTTCGCTCTTCGAGCGATACTCGACTCCTCCGCCAAGGCCACTACAAATGGAATTCACTTGGTCTCCGCTCTTTTTCTGTCTATGGACCTCAGCTCTGGAACTCTCTTCCCTCCGATGACAGACACTCTCCTTCAATTCAAAGTTGTAAAAGCAACACGAAAACCTTTCTCTTTCAGCAGCACTTTACATAATTTGCATTCTTACTTCATTTAGTATTCTTGTTTTGTGTCTGTGTGTGTGTGTGCGTGTGTGTGTGTTGTAATGTGTTTCTGTGTGTGTGCATGCGTTTGTATGCTGTCTAGTATTATATATAAAACATGAATGTATGATTAGATGAATGCTGGCGTGTGCACGCTTAGATACGCAGGGTAAGCGCATTACAAGTGTTAATAATAATAATAATAATAATAATAATAATAATAATAATAATAATAATAATA
>JBAHVR010000263.1:65000-67500 GCA_036898135.1 Oncomelania hupensis | reverse complement strand
CCCAGTCACAACACCACCAAGAAAGTTAACACATTTGAACATACGTATTATATATGGACGTGTTTTATTACAGAGCAGAAAAGTGGATTTTTTTTCTTGCCCTGTATAATGTTGATTACACACGACGAAAATTGACCACTCTGATTGCAGAATATGGTTGATCCATTAACGTAATCCAGATCATTACATTACATTACACTATTATTGCTTTAGGTCCAGCGGACCCTTCCGAGCCCAATCAGAACCGGACAACCCCCGATCCGCATAAAAGATCTGCTGAAACAACCCTAGTGGTAAAACCGAAAGCTCTCCACCAGATAGTCACTTTACAATAAAGACATCCCACGCAGGGGACGGCTGATGCTTCACCCCAACTTATAGAACCCCCATTTACAAGAACAAAGTAGAATACAAACATCATTATAAATTACCAACAAAACACATACATATAAAATGCCTACATTGCTAAATAATAACATCATAGGAAGCCCTAGTGACCACCTGGCAGAAAGCGTCCACTATTCCCAAGCTGATCCAACAGACCTCATACACAAACAAGGAGTTTTGTCCCGGAAGAGTTTTCAATAAAAAAGGTAGGAGACTGGTCTAGCGAAGAAGACGATAGTATAGCACATTGATAGAAAAGAGCAGGAATGAGAAAGAGCAAATGAGAAAGACAGCGACAGTGGAAATTTAAAGCACTAAATTTCCAGAAAGTGGGGATGCTATTTATACTGAAACCCCCGGCACCCCAACGGGGGAATAATCCAGATCAAGCAGGTGTAACGTTGATGCATTCTCATCAGGTGTTCTTGTGATGTTGAACCAATTACTGTAAGAGTTATCTATTTCACAGAAATTACACGATGGAAGAGTGCAAGAGCAGTTCCCAATAGCAAAGTCCGACGTATTGTATCTCTGATACTCCAAACCACAGTGTCGTTAGACAGCCCTGTGCAGGTGAGTGCAGGGTTAGGGGTGTTTCTGAGTAAGTCTAGATTGTTGCCTTGGTTACGTTCTTTTATAACCAGTGGCCACGCTGCAATATATATTTAAGCGTGTTTGCCAGTACCAAATTGTTGTATCTGGCAAACTCCAACAGTCTCAGACCCCTGTCATTTGTCTGGTTGTTGCAGTGGGTCCACATTTGTCTCCCCAGTTGTGGTGCACATCTTGGCCAACCTTGGCATTCCAGTCGCCTTGCACTATGACAATGTCCTTTTTCGGCACTTGGTCAAGGACAGCCAGATTTTCATAAAATAATAATAATAATAATAATAATAATAATAATAATAATAATAATAATAATAATAATAATAATAATAATAATAATAATAATAATATGGGACGTAAGCATTCGCTTTTTCTTCAATCAAATTATATTAAAAAAAACACAGTGTGGTCCGAAGACAGAAAGCGGGAGAGAAATGTAAAGAAACTTAAAAAAAAAAGAAAAAAAAAAGAGATTGACTGCACCTAGTACATTTATTGAGGATTACCTGTCCGCGAGCACAGACAAGGGAGACAAACTGTATTTAGGTAGTAATTATCTGGCCTGCAGAGGAGAGATTGAAGACATTATAAACAGTGACTAACTAACTAAATCACTAGAAAATGACAGATATATGGGGTGGCCTCGTTGTGCAGTGGATAAGTCGCCGGTTTCCTATGCCGAAGGTCGCGGGTTCGATTTCCGCAAGGTGCGAACGTATGTGACTTAGGTACAAGACTATAGATTGAGGTCACCGAGGGTTTTCTCCGGGCACTCCGGTTTCCTCCCTCCCTTCAAAAACGGTACAGGATGCAGTCAATATAAAAATTTCAAAAAATAAAAATTCTATTTTCTTCCGTTTTCCAATAGCGATCTCCCTGCCTTTACACCACCTGTTTGAGTGATGTATGTGTATTTGGTGTGTTTGAGGGTAAGTGAGACAGGTGAGAGTGTATGTTGGTATAGATCGCCGCGCTTTGAGCCTTGGGGAAAGGCGCGTACATAGCATCCTGTATTATTATTATTATTATTATTATTATTATTATTATTATTATTATTATTATTACTATTGTTATGTAGTACATCATAATCAGAAGATGTTTAGTTGTAGACAAATGACAGATCTGTGGTACACAATAAGCAGAAAAGATTTAATTGTAGCTAAATGACAGATCTGTAGTTGATAATTAATACACAGAAGATGTTTAATTGTAAACAAATTACAAATCTATAGTTGATAATACACAGAAGATGTTTAATTGTAAACAAATGACAGGTCTGCAGTAGATAATACACAAAAACTAAATAATTAGAAAATCACATATGTATAGTACACGGTAGATGTTTATTTGTAGACAAATGACAGATCTATAGTGCATAGCACACAGAAGATATTTAATTGTAAACAAATGACAAATCTGTAATAGTAGATAGTACACATATGTTTAATTGTAGACAAAAGATAGATATGCAGTGTATCATACACAGAAGATGTTTAATTGTAGACAA
>JBAHVR010000263.1:0-60000 GCA_036898135.1 Oncomelania hupensis | reverse complement strand
AAAATGTCTTCAGTGGTACTTCGCCCTGCCCTGAATCTTCTTTGTTCTTCAACTATTATTTGTTCAGTTTGGGGTTTCAATCTGCAGAATATTACTTTCAGGAGGACCTTGCTGGGATGGATGAAGAGGCTGATGTTGCGGTAATTTTCACATACCTAAAGGTTACCTTTTTTGAGAAGAATGGTGACAAGCGACTGGGTCCATGGTATTTTCTAATCCCCACTTATCAGATCTTGTTACAAATAATGGTGAGGGCGTCAATCATTGCATCCACCTTCTGCTTGACAAGATTATTTGGTTATAAGGAAGGTGGCTGGGAGATAGGGCACTGTTCCCTCTAGTTATATCTCTGTGTCGGATCTGAGGACTCGGCGGGTTTGTTAGGGCAAATCAGGGATTGGAATAGCTATTATTAATATTGCGGAATGGAGGTGGCAGTTGGTTGACGATTTTGTTGTTTCGCTCTCGTGTTGCTGATTTCGTGTTTCGGGACTTGAACGATTCCCGCTTGACACATAGTCAATATCGTTGACAGTACATTCACATTAAATCGTTTAAGATAGAACATGCTTGATGTTCAAAACCTTTGTACATTTTAAGTAGGAGTTTCAGCTAGTCAAATGATTGTATGTAAATTAATTGTTGGTGGTGGTGGTGGTCTAAAATCACTATGTGTACAGACCTTACAATAAATAAATGAATGAATAGAATGAAGCTAGCAGCCTTGAGTTACTCTTCAAGTGGATAAGTGCGCTGTAAGAGGACATAGACTTCATGTCATTTACCAGGGTAGGTTGAGTACAGGACTGGCGATAGCCGCCACACAGTCGAACGATGCAAGTGAAGTGAAGCTGGTTACGACGGTTGATAGACCCTGCCGTGAACATCACTGCCTTCACCTGTACATGCATGTAGGATAAGTCATCATCATCATCATCATCATCATCATCATCATCATCATCATCATCATCATCATCATCATCATCATCATCAATCATCATCAATCATCATTATCATCAATCATCATCATCAATCATCATCCATCTTCATAATCATAATTATCATCATCATCATCATCATCATCATCATCATCATCATCATCATCATCATCATCATCATCATCATCATCATTATCATCCCGTTTAAAATATTGCGACATATTTATTTGTATATTTATTTCGTTTTGTTTTTTTGAAATTAGTAATTATCCAACTGTGACAAACGAAGAGAGATTGTAAATAAAAAGAACACCTTACAGAGAGCTGATGCCTACCGAAAAATCAACACTGACATACAAAGAGGCATGCGCACTGCAAAGGAGAACTGAATAGAAGATCAATGCCAGGAAATAGAGGATAGTCTGAAAAAGAACAACAGCAAGAAAGCCCACCAAACTGTGAAGCGGCTGACAAGTGTTAAACAGCTCAAGGTCTCCATGATCCAGAGCACGTCCGGCATTTGCCTTACAGAAGAACAAGAAGTCTTGTAGATGGACAGAGTACTGCTCTGACCTTTACAACCTCACACCAAACGGAGACGCTACAGTTCTAGCATATACCCAGAATAGAGAAGGAGAAACCCTCCCAATTCTCCGAGAAAAAGTTGAGGCAGCAGTGCAATCGCTGACGAAGAGGAAATAAGCGGGAGTGGACACCGTACCCGCGGAATAGCTTCAAACAGGAGAAGAAGCGATGATTGACGCCCTTACCATTATCTGTAACATGATCTGGCAGAGTAGGGAGTGCCCTACACCATGCAGGAGGAGAAGCGATGATTGACGCTTTCAACATTATCTGTAACATACACCATGGACCAAGTCGCTTGCCATCACTCTTCCCAAAAAGTGTAAAATTTACCGCACCATCAACCTCATCAGCCACCCCAGCAAGGTCCTCCTGTAAATAATACTCAACAGGTTGAAATCCCTAGGTGAACAAATAATAGCTGAGGAACAAGCAGGATTCAGGGCAGGGTGAAATACCACTAAACAAATTTTCAACCTCAGAATAATCTGCTAGAAATACCTACAGCACGAACAGCATCTATGTCATGTGTTTGTAGACTTCAAGAAAGCGTTTGATCGAGTCTGGCATGCAGCTCTGTGGGCAACCATGAGAGTGTACAATATCAGCCCTAAAATTATTGAAGTCATCAAAAACTTGCATGGTAAGGCTACCAGTGTAGTCCTCCACAACAGCGCCATCGAAAACTGGTTCAGAACAACAAATCGGTGTGCGTCAAGGATGCCTACTCTCTCCAACACCCTTCAATATCTTCCTAGTGCGCATAATGTCAGATGCCCTTGCAGGTCACGAAGGCACAGTCAGGAAGAGGGTAGGGCAATCTCTAATCTTCCTTTTGCGGATGACATTAAACAAGAACTTGAACAGCTTGTACAGAGGCTTGACACCACCTCTAGAGCCTGTGGAATGGAAATAACCGCAGAGAGGACCAACATGATGACCAACACCACCAATGGCATCAATACGGATTCACAGTCCAAAGCCAATCCCTCAACACAGTGCATAGTTTCAAATATTTAGGAGCCATTCTATCAGACAATGGGTCCCGACGGGAATTCCTGTTCAGGTTCGCACAAACAACTGCGGCCCTGACAAGATTGAAACCCATTTGGAAAGACAGGGCCATCAGTCTTAATTCCAAAGTAAGGCTGCTGTGCTCCCTTGTCATCTCCATCTTCCTATACGCTTGCGAATCATGGACTATCACAGCAGATCTACAACGAAGAATACAAAACATGGAGATGTGGTGCTACAGAAGACTTCTGGGTATTTTCTATACGCAGCACATCACCAAATACGAAGCCCGACGGCCCATCACACAAGCCATTGGAAAACATGATGACATGGTCACAGTGGTGAAGAAACGGAAACTCCGATGGTATGGCCATGTCACCAGAGCATCAGGTCTTGCAAAGGCCAACCTCGTACCTTCAAGGCGCGGGGCAAGGAGGAAGAAGAAGAAGAGGTAGACAGATAAAGAGGTTGGAGGACAACATTCGAGAATGGACTGGCTTGACAGTGAGCGAAGTCATGAGGAGTGCTGAGGACAGAAAAAATGGAGTAACATAGCTAAACGATCATCTGTTGTACTCCACGACTTTCGAGTTGCGTGAGAAGATGAATAGTTATTCAACATCAGCCTAAAGCATAAGGATGACTATCATCATCATCATCATCATCATCATCATCATCATCATCATCATCATCATCATCATCATCATCATCATCATCGTCATCATCATCATCATCATCATCATCATCATCATCATTATCATCATCATCTTCATCACCTTTGTCATCATCGTCATTTCCATCAATCATCATCCTCATCACCATATTCTTCCTCCTCCTCCTCCTCATCATTATTATCACGTATAAGAAATTGCGACATATTTATTTATTTATTTAATTTTTTTAAATAATTTATTTTGTTATTTTTTTAATTAGTTATCTAACATTTGCTTAACGCATAAGAATAACTAACCGGAACGGTGTAGATGGTACTGCCGTTGACGTCAGAGCTGACCAGGACAATGACGTTACCTGCTGTGATGACGTTGTTCACAGCACACCTGCCATAAAATAAAGCAATTATGTTTATATAGCCTGTCAAACGGAAAGAAATGGATACGAAGTTGCGGGCTCTGGCGACGTATATTAGGCCTACTCAGGCTGAGGCAGTTGTACCCGTGTATGGAGTAACGGGGGGCGGGATGAGGGTAGAGATGAAAACGGGTGGGTAGCCAGAATAGTTATTTGCGAGAGGCTTGACTTTCATGGGACAGAGTTTAGGTTGAATAAGGGTGAACGAACAAAATCTTGTTGCTACGAAAAAGAAAACGATTTGAAGTACGTTTATACCAAAATTCCACATAATCACCTCAGCTTATTTTAGATAGTGAGAAAACAGTGGTTTTTTACAAAATGACCCTAGTGACCCTGGCTACAAAATGACCTTTATAGTAGATCCAATATGATGCTACAAAAGGCAGGCCACTTGGTTCTTGCGATATGGCGTGTCACGTCCCGACTGCCTGAACAGCGGTTCGACAATGCGTGCACTTCCACACGAGAAATACCCAACACCTAAATACAATCAAAGAACGTACAGCTTCACAAAGAAGGTGCATAACTCAAAAGCGTGCAAAATCGAGAGTACAGCGCCCCCAAGCGGGGGGACTGAAGCTTTGCTAGCTGGCTAGTGTTGATAACATGGCGGACAGCATGTGTGAAGCTGCGGGAGGTTGCAAGCATGCTGATGAAGTAGGGCTAGGATAGAAAAATTGGAATGAAAGATAGACTGTGAAAAAAAAAGAGTGAATGCTATTCTTTGTGACTCGAAAATATTGTGGTGTATGCTATTTCTATTTTTCACTGTGGTGATTCTGTTCATGACAGACACAGTAATTTGAATATTTATATTTTTATGATTTACTTGTTCAAAATATAATATTGAAACTAAGTTTGTAACAATGTTTTCATATTTTCATAAACGTAATTGTCTGTCAGACCGGAACGGGGTTGTTTCAGAGAGAGATAAATTCATATTAAAGTTCAGCTACTTAATACTTATTATTTTATTACTATAAGACTTATAGTTTTCTTGAATATAGTTTTTTTGAATTCCGTTTTAATTATTATTCTATTATCTTATGTGAGGAAGAAGAGAACCATAAAATTAGCAAAACGTAAATTGGTGTTGCGTTCCAACTGTTGTGTATTTTTTGCGTCTTCAGTGTTTCTAGTTTATCTCCCTGTCTTAACTTGAGTAATTCTATAAGAAAGGCCTTTTGATGAATGCGTGTATATGTGAAATTGAAACATTAAAAACAGTTTACAAACTAATATCAAGTTTGTAGGAATCTTAAAAGTGAAGTGAATTATTAAAATCAAAATGTTTCTTCAGAATCAAGTGTGTGTGTGTAGATTTCCTAATAATTCATATTGCTTCTCTAAATTCTTATCAATTAACTTTGGGCATGTTTTTGTGCTTTGGCACTTTACATGGCTATGTTTTAATTTGTTGCATGTTGTATTGTAATACAATTAAATGACATGCAAGTTCAGTAATGCACTGTTTTTGTTCATTTTCACTTGCTTGTCCGTCTTCTTAACTGTCTGGTCACTGATTTCTTTTCCCTGTCTTATTATATGAATGGTCACCGATTTCTTTTTCTCGGCAAATATGCCTATTATACAGTTGCACACATACAGGCCTGAGTAGGCTACACAGGAATGCATTATGAAGTTATTTCATAACAAGTTCAGATAAAAGTTATAAATGCACTCGAGCTTTCTCAGAAGAAAAAAAACCTGTTGCATGTGTAGGCCTACAGCACAAAATAATACACACGCAGTCATGCACTCAATTAATAGGCAGATTCACACTTTCATATAAAGGAGAAAACAAGGCAATAACTGCACAACAAGAGCAATTCAGTAATACTGAATAATTGCATTAATTAACAGGTTTGTTGCCAAGTGGTTGCGCACTAATGAATCTATAATAAAGGCAAGCACCGTGTTTGTTTTTAATGTCACACGTTTTTGCTGGGCAGTTAGGCCCCTACTGTGTGATAGGTCTGCATAAAATCATGAATCGAACAGCTTTGGTAATTAATGTGAATTAAAAAAAAGTATTTACTTGTATAAATAAAACATTTTTGAGTTCGTTTTACTACAAAAGGATAATGTTTAGGGTTTAAAAAAAGTCCTGCGGCAAGGTTTGTTTACGTATTGCTAAGCAGAGGATTACGTCCCTTGCAACGAGCGTTCAGACCATCCGCTTGGTGCGCGCCAAACGCATCTGTCATCACTTTTTATATAGCGGTGTGGCGTTATGATCCTTCTTTGTGAAGCTGTACGTTCTTTGATACAATCTAAAAGACAAGACCAGAAGTTGACAAGACAATTTCTTTATTTCACTCACACATTCACACTCAAAATTAACTCCCTTTTCCCCCTTCCCAAACCTTCCAACCCTTACCAACCCTCAACCTTACTAATACAACCCAAAACTATACATAAAACAATTAATCACTCAAAATAATAATGATAATCTAAATAAAAAAATGAAAATAAATACTTAACTACAGAATGTACAAAAGATTTATAATTATGTTTGGATCAGCTTACTATGAACAAGGCAATAAATGCAAGTAACTGATTTAACTCTTCATATATCTATCCTTGTTCCACTTAAAGTTTAAATAGCTGATAACAACTCTTTTCCACTACATAAAACAATAAAGAAAACTTATATTTTATATAAAAGAATTTGTAGGAAAAATATTCAAACTAATAACTAATACTGGTCTGGCGAAATAATTCCTCCAGACGAACTATACATCACAACAAGTTACTCTACACAAGTGTCTAATGTTTCAAAGTCAAAAGATTATTCCTCAATTCTAATTAAATATATTTCAATCTACTGTAATTTAAAAGTTATCACATGTAAATAAATACTTCTTTTTTGCAAAAAAATGTCCTTTGACTGTTATGGTTAATTGTTGTGTAACAAATATAAACAGTTTTACATAAAATAAGAACTCTCTCCTTCGATACCAATAACCTTCCCAAAATTAAAGGTCGACAAGAGGAAGGATGTTGTCTCAGAGTTCCTTACGTCACATCACCCCGGGTAGGATACGGTACAGTCAGCAATGGAACTGGTTTTTGATTTGGTACATGATACCAGTGGTAACCTCCGGCCCGATGGAGACACGGACAAACGACGAACACAGACACTCAGGCACGGTGATAGTCAAGGTGAGAACAGGCACATGGATGACATAGGCGGCGTCACAGGGCACTCGACATTGCACGTAGACAACTCGAATTAGGTCGCAAACATACAGCAGATGTTTAAACAGACTGAGGTTTATAAAGTCCAACTTAACACTCCAACAGTGCTCCTTCATAGACCTCCTCTTCCACCTAAGCTCCTTTCTTGTTGGCAATCTGCTGAGAAAACTTATTCTCAGAAACTGCCACTAACTGACACCTTGAAAAAGCAGATCCACTGTACTTTTCTTTACACCGGTCTTTACTACAAATGTGATGTGGAAAAGCTCTCCCTCCTACTAAAAAAGGTAGTGCACTGGGTTTTATACGGCTATCTAAGAATGTTCCCGAATAGACTCATTTCAATTATAACTCGCTTCTAGAAACATTCGCGATTCCAGCACGCCTTTCACACATAGCAAATCACATGGCAGCGATCAATCTTCTCATAAAACATAGCCAACTAATGTTATCCAACACTAGTACGCTCTAGCACGGGCGTGACTCACTCGCTACTTTTATTAATTATAAACTTAATTAATTTACTCCAATACTCTCCCCCTCCTACAGTAACTTTTAACCTGTATGTACAGGCTGATGACTAAACTATATACATAGGCACACGACTGTAAACTGCGTAGCGTGACATGGCGTCCCACGGACGGACTGACAAGCAGACAGACATTTTGGCTTGTGCTGATTCCCACTGGCTATATTAAAGATGACGACGACGACGACGACGACGACGACGACGACGACGACGACGAAGAAGAAGAAGAAGAAGAAGAAGAAGAAGAAGAAGAAGAAGAAGAAGAAGAAGAAGAAGAAGAAGAAGAAGAAGACAAAAGAAGAAGAAGAAGAAGAAAAAGAAGAAGAAGAAGAAGAAGAAGAAGAAGAAGAAGAAGAAGAAGAAGAAGAAGAAGAAGAAGAAGAAGAAGAAGAAGAACAACAACAACAACAACAACAACAAGGCATACCCTTCAGTAACAACGGGGACTTGGACAGTGGCGGCATCACTCAGGTTGACTCTGTTGTGAGCCACACAGTTCTCCAAACGAGACGAGTTTGATACTGCAATCATCATCATCATCATCATCATCACAATCATCATCGTCATCATCATCACCATCATCATCATCTTCATCATAATCTTTCTCATCATCATCATCATCATCATCATCATCATCACCATCATCATCTCCATCATCATCACCATCATCATTCTATCCTATCCTATCCTATCCTGTCCCGTAACCCGAAGGTCGAAGGTGCACCACAGATGATCGTTTAACCAGCATACTCCATCTTTCTCTGTCCTCAGCAGCCCTGATGGCTTCGCTCAGTGTCAAACCAGTCCATTCTCGAATGTTGTCCTCCACCTCTTTTTCGGTCTCCCTCTTCTTCTACCCCTTGCACCATGCCTTGCAGAATAGTCTTTGCTAGGCCTGATGATCTGGTGACGTGGCCATACCATCGGAGTTTCCGTTTCTTCACCACTGTTAGCAGGTCAATGTGTTGTCCAATGGCTTGTGTGATGGTCTGTCGGACTTTGTCGTTGGTGATGTGTTGGGTATAGGAAATGCCCAGAAGTCTTCTGTAGCACCTCATCTCCATGCTTTGTATTCTTCGTTGGAGATCTGCTGTGAGGGTCCATGCTTCGCAAGCATATAGGAAGATGGAGATGACAAGGGAGCGCAGCAGTCTTACTTTGGAATGTAGACTGATCGTCCTGTACTCTTTCCAAATGGGCTTCAACCTTGTCAGGGCAGCAGTTGTTTGTGCGATCCTAAAGAGGACTTCCTGTCGGGACCCTTTGTCTGATACAATGGCTCCTAAATAATTGAAGCTATGCACTGTGTTGAGGGATTGGCCTTGGACTTTGATGTCCGTACTGATGCCATTGGTGTTGTTGGTCATCATTTTTGTCTTCTCTGCACTTATTTCCATTCCATAGGCTCTGGAAGTGGAGTCAAGCCAAGTTCAAGTTCTTGTTCCTCTCCAGCCAATCCATCAATGTCATCTGCAAAACGAAGATTGGAAATCGCTCTACTCCCTAAGCTGACTGTGCCTTCAAGGTCTGCCAGAGCATCTGACATGATGCGTTCTAGGAAGATGTTGAAGAGTGTTGGAGAGGGTATGCATCCTTGACGCACACCGATTGTTGTTCTGAACCAACTCCCGATGGCGCTGTTGTGGAGGACTGTACTGGCAGCCTTGTCATACAGGCTTTTGATGACTTCAATAATTTTAGGGCTGATGTTGTACACTTTCATTGTTGCCCATTGAGCTGCATGCCAGACTCGGTCAAACGCCTTCTTGAAGTCTATAAACACAGGATATAGATGATGTTCGTGCTGTAGGTATTTCTCACAGATTATTCTGAGGTTGAAAATCTGCTCAGTGGTACTTCGCCCTGCCCTGAATCCTGCTTGTTCTTCAGCTATGATTTGTTCAGCTTGGGGTTTCAACCTGTTGAGTATTATTTTCAGGAGGACCTTGCTGGGATGGCTGATGAGGCTGATGGTGCGGTAATTTTCACACTCCTGAAGGTTACCTTTTTTGGGAAGAGTGATGACAAGCGACTGGGTCCATGGTATAGGCCACTCCCCACTCTGCCAGATCTTGTTACAGATAATGGTGAGGGCATCAATCATCGCTTCTCCTCCTGCTTGTAGCAGTTCCGCGGGTATGTTGTCCACTCCCGCTGACTTCCCTTTCTTTAGCGCTTGCACTACTGCCTCAACTTCTTCCCGGAGAATTGGGAGCATTTTTTCTTCTTCTCTGTTCTCGGGACATGCTAGAACTGATGGGTCTCCATTTGGTGTATGGTTGTAAAGGTCAGAGCAGTACTCTGTCCATCTGTCCAAGACTTCTTGTTCTTCTGTAAGGCATATGCCAGACTTGCTTTGGATAGTGGAGACTTTGGGCTGTTTGACACTTGTCAGCCGCTTCACAGTCTGGTAGGCCTTCTTGCTGTTGTTCTTGTTCAGACTGTTCTCTATTTCCTGGCATTGATCTTCTATCCAGTTCTCCTTTGCTGTGAGCATGCCTTTTCGGATGTCATTGTTGATTTTCGGTAGACATCAGCTCCCTGTGAGGTGTTCTTTTTCTTTTTCATCTCTCTTCGTTTATCACACAGATCCAAAAGTTCAGGTGTGATCCACAGCTTCTTCTTTGGTCGGTGCTTGCCAAGGATCTCAGTGGCGGCATCTGTCACAGCTGAGTTGAAGGTGGTGGTCATGGTGTTGACATCTACTTCACCAGCCCCCAAAATGAGCAGTGGTGCAAATTTCCCTCCAATTGTGGCCTGAAATAGTTCTGCCACCTCCGGGTCTTGCAGTTTGTCCAGGTCGAACTTCAGTCTAGTGCACTTTGCTGTATTTACTCTCTTCAAGTGGAGCCGGAAAGACATCATCACGAGATCGTGGTCACTTCCGATGTCTGCTCCTGGAAAAGTGCGTGTCCTGCCAATGTTGATGCTTGATCTGAAGCGTTTCTTGACCATGATGTAGTCTATTTGGTTGTGATGCTCCCCGCCAGGACTGTGCCATGTCCATCGTCTGGAGTTTTTGTGGAGACCAAGCGTGTTTGCCAGTACCAGATTGTTGTATCTGGCAAACTCCAAGAGTCTCAGACCCCTGTCATTTGTCTCGTTGTTGCAGTGGGGTCCACATGTGTCTCCCCAGTTGTGGTGCGCATCTTGGCCAACCTTGGCATTCCAGTCGCCTTGCACTATGACTATGTCCTTCTTCGGCACTTGGTCAAGGACCGCCTGTAGATTTTCATAAAAATCCTCCACTTCGCTGTCGTCATAGTCTGATGTTGGGGCATAGGCCTGGATGATGGTGATGTTGAAAGGGGCTGCTCTCAGGCGGATGGTAATGAGTCTACTGGAGACTGGGCGGCAACCCATGACAGTGGCTAGAATGTTCTTGTGGACCAAGAATCCAACGCCGTGTTCGTGCCTGTCATCTCTACCGCTGAAATAGAGCTTGTGGCCTTTGTCGTCGTTGTTTCACCTAGGCCTTTCCAGCGCAGTTCGCTGATGCCTAGAACGTTCCATCGATAGTGGTCCAACTCGTGGGCCAGTTCTTCTAATTTTCCTTCCGCAGTTAGGGTCCTGACATTCCAGGTTCCTATGACGATGTTGTTTCTCGTGCGGATCTTGCTAAATTGTCCATCAGTAGCATACTTAACACCTCCGTCCTGGTGGCCAACGGAAGGCGCGGTCCTTGTGCCGGGCAACGACCGATCCGGTATGCAATTAGTGGATTGTATCATCAATGTAGTGTGACTTGGGCAAAAAACACCTGGCGGTGCCCAATCCTCTCCAGGCTGTTGGCCACAGCCGAAATCCACGAATATAGTGTGGCTCGCCTTGGCCCTGAGCACATGGTCGTTGAACCTGTCCATCATCACCATCGTTTATACCATCATCATCATCTTCTTCTTCTTCTTTTTTCTTCTTCTTTCTCCTCCTCCTTTTCATCATCATCGTCTTTTATAAAGATTATTACTCTGACTTACTTCCGTTGTCGCGGACGGTGATGATGATGGACATCTTCTGGCCAACAGGCAGGGGGGCGGAGGATTGCACAGTGTCGTTGCTGGCGTTCTGAAGACCCATGGTCACCACACTGCTGTAGTCCACTGTTCCAGAACCACCTCCAGCCTCCAAGTCCGCTCTGAACCATACAAAATTCAGATGTTTTATTTCTAAAGAGGAGTAAGAAGATGGTAACAGCTCTGTATAGTTCAACATATACACATTCATGTACTGATCTCATATAGTTTCTATTTAATCTCGTCTTCCAACAGGTGTGCAACTCTGCCAGGAACGTAAGCTTGCTTACTTGACTTGAGTAGCTGTGGTGAGAGTCCTGTTTGGGGCAAAGGTACAGGTGGACACAATGCTTTGGTCAGTGGCCAGGAGGATGTCAGGTTCTGCGCTTGAATACTGAATGATCATTTCCAGTGTGAAGCGAATACTGCCGTTTGGCTGTAATTATACACACATACTTTCAAATACATCACACCCAAATAACACACAAATACACACCCACACACATACACACACACAGAAAAGGACAAATGAGAATTGGGGAGGTCATATTTATTGAAATGATGATTGAAAATGACTCAATTCATCATTGTTTGAAACCCGAGTTCACACTGTTGCCATCCAGACGCCGATATGTTATGCCCATCTGTAAGGGAAATCGGCGTTCTAAATCTTTTATTCCCAGTCTGTGCAATCCGACTTCTTAATAGTACTAACCGATTTTAGTTTTCGGCACTTTGGGGATCTTATTTGTTATATAGTGAGAGTCTCCCTTTAGTGTCTATGTGTACTGGCTGCACTTTTTAATCAACTTGTTGAATTTTGTTGACTTCTGTGATATCACTTGTGATCTTGATTCGCGTGTGTGTGCTTGTGTGATGTTTTTTAAATTGATGAATTTCTTGTTTTTTGTTTTTTTGTTGTTTTTTTTCAAAAATGGTTTATTATACATTTTTTGAGTTTCTTTATGCTGCTTCATAAACCTATAATGTAATTGCCCTTTGGGATGAATAAAGTTGTATTGTATTGTATTGTATATACCATGGATCACAAGGTAGAACTTTATACTCCCTTTTTCCCAGCCTCAACAGTTGTTAATGAACCCCACACACTAGTTCGCTTATGCAGAACATTTCAAAGCTGACAGAAACAACATGACACAGCAAAAGTGCCATTTCCTCGATATGTATGTCACATCCCACACACATCTTGACCCTCCCACACAAGTCAACTACTGTATGGCATGTAGTAGTAGTGTACCTTTAGTTAAGTCCATACAACATTAAAGTCGAAAAAGACTAAAGCACCCTTGATATGGCTGGTAGCGAGGGATTGATGTACCACATTTGTGAGGTTCAGTTCCCACTGGGATATGCGTGCATATAATCCTAGGTGAACTGGGGGTGTTTGATCTGTTTTAAGCAAGTGCGTCAATTACAAACGCTGACCTGTCTCAGGCATGAATAAGTCAATCCATTACTTTATATTTTCTGGCATCTCTTCCCATGTCGTTTTTGGTGCCAGCCTCCTGTAAGCGTTTCGATGACAGAGATTACCTTTTAACACTTTGCTCTGATCTAAGTATACAAGGTTGCGTCTCTTCGCTGTAGAACTAGCTGATAAAATTTCTGGCATTATAGAGGACTGCGACATTGCTTCATACAAACTGGTCGCATATCCGTGTTATGTAAACCCTAAAGCAATAAAACAGTTAATGATAAAATATTGATTTTTGCAACAGCTTTTGAAATGTCATTACCAGTGAAAACCAAGCAAGCCAGAAAAAAACATAACCCATCTCAACAGCTGACTAATGTAACAGTTTGTCCTCAGTATCCAGTTACTTCCAGTTCCAGTACAAATATTAACGCAAAAAAGTCCTAATGTTACAAAATAGGATTCCTACAAGGCCATGTTTCATCCCTCCTTCTATTTGTTCTACAGGTTGGGTTTCCAAATGTAAATACTACTACTACTACTACTACTACTACTACTACTACTACTACTACTACTACTACTACTACTACTACTACTACTACTGCTGCTGCTGCTGCTGCTGCTGCTGCTAACAGTAGTAGACTCAAAACTAAATTCATGACCCAAATTTGTATTCTCTTCAAAATAAGAATATATTTTGCGCAGTAAGATATAAAATGAAGTAAAATAAAACAAACAAGCAAACCAATCAACCAATAATAATAATAATAATAATAATAATAATAATAATAATAATAATAATAATAATAATAATAATAATAATAATAATAATAATAAAAGTAATGATGACGATGATGTTCGGGCACTGAATACATGTAGAATAGACGCAACGTTTACCGGCGTGTCGTACGAGGCTACTAAGAGGGGTGATGTCAGCCCGGCGTCAATCGGTGAAGTCTTCTACACAGACGTCACCGGCCAGGACGGAGGAACCTCGTGATACTACAGGTTCAACGACCACATGCTCGGGGCCAAGGCGAGCCACACTGTATTAGTGGATTTCGGCTGTGGCCAATAGCCTGGAGAGGATTGGGCCTTGCCAGGGCTTTCTTGCCCAAGACACTCCAAATGATGAAAAAACACTCAATCCATACCGGACTGTCGTCGCCCGGGTCACCAAGGACCACGCCTTTCGTTGGCCGCCAGGACGGATGTGATAAGTGTCTACTGATGGACATCTTAGCAGGATCCGCACGAGAGGCAACATCGTCATAGGAACAGTGTGGGCAACATTTTTTTTTCGCACACGGACAAACAGGTCACTCTGCAGACCACTAGGGCAAGAAATTGAATAATGTATAGCACGTGCTGGGAGAGTGAATCGTTGTTTTCGAGCCTTAATAACCAATCGTTGAGCTCAGATTGGGAAACATATAGCTGGAATTTGGCTGGGACAATTATCGTTACTCGGAACTTGGGGGTAGACGGATCGTAGGAGGTGATCAGGAGGAAGCCAGGGTCGGGGAGAAATTAAGCCGTGGAACCGTTATAGAGAAGCAAGGTTGCTCTCACCTGTTTGTAGAGCGTCATCGGGCGTTTCTATGGGATGTTTCAAGGGAAAAATCTCTTATCACAAGTCGGTAAGTGAGATTCGACCACTGTAATCCTGTCTCTAACGATCGTCAATGAGAGAATGGGGAGAAAAAAAACTATTTAGCGAGGGAATGTATTAAAAACGTATGTAAGAGAATGTGGAATGTAAATTGTATGTCCTTAAACTTTTATTAAAATATATGTCCTTAAACTTTTATTAAAATATATTATTATTATTATTATTATTATTATTATTATTATTATTATTATTATTATTATTATTATTATTATTATTATTATTGTATCTAGCAACGTTTTTATGTTAAAGTGCATTTTGTTGTAAATAATATTATGATGAGTTAAAGCAGTCAGCTAGACTCAGGAGAGAGAGAGAGAGAGAGAGACAGAGAGAGAGAGAGAGAGAGAGAGGTGAGATGTAAATTGTATAAAGACTATATAAACGAAACAAATGTGTGTTACATATGGTGGAAATTTTATGATGGTTGCATTTTGTATAATTGTATAAGTGTTGTGAAATGGAAAAACAGTGTATATAAAAAACATGTACATTTTTCTTCAGGAGAGGAAGTTAGTCCTGCCTCAACCCAACGCCGCGAAGTTGTGGAGGAGGATCCATTGCCGTTTCCCGATGGAGACCTTGCAGAGCTGCTACGTGGCTACTCCGGCTCAGCCCTGCCGACCAGAGATCGTCGGTGCCGTTATTACCAGGGCCCAGGCCAAGAGAGACAAGATGTCTACGCCACTGAAGGTCGCCGACAGCTCTAAAGCTGCCATCGTGGACAAAAATAAGCTGATCCAGCTCCAGGAAGCTGATAGCACTTTAAACAAGTACAGGAACCGCCAAGACCACGTGACCAAGGGCAATGGCACTGTCTATTTTGAGGTGAAGGCCAAGATCATGTACAGAATCTTCCAGCACCCGAGGGTCAACGGAGGTAAACCACTACGTCAAGTGTTGGTACCGTTACCCATAAGGCGCCAAGTGATGGAAGTAGCACATGACTCAATCGTGGGAGGTCACCTGGGCATCAAGAAAACGTCGGACAGAATCCAGGCGGTGTTCTACTGGCCAGGACTTCATGCGGACGTCAGCCGTTTCTGCCGATCATGTGACGTTTGCCAGAAGGCCATACCTCGAGGAAGGGTCCCGAAAGTGCCTATGCAGAGGATGCCTTTGATCGACCGACCTTTCAAGAGGGTGGCCTTGGACCTAATCGGCGAAATAAAACCTCCGAGTAAAGAAGGTCACCGGTGGGTACTGACCTTAGTGGACTATGCGACTCGGTACCCAGAAGCAGTGCCTCTGAAGAAGATTGACACTGAAACTGTAGCAGAGGCACTGGTGGACATGTTCAGCAGACTCGGAGTGCCTGAAGAAATTCTGACAGACCTAGGGACGCAGTTCGTCTCTGACTGCATGGAGGAGATTAACAGACTGCTGAGCATCCGGCATTTAACTACGACACCCTACCATCCAATGTGTAACGGGCTCGTCGAGAAGTTCAATGCTACGCTAAAGTCCACCCTGAAGAAACTGTGCAGCGAGCAGCCCAGACAATGGCATCGCTACATCAGCGCCTTACTTTTCGCCTACAGAGAAGTGCCGCAGGAGTCCACCGGCTTTTCTCCGTTCGAGCTGCTATACGGAAGAACCATCAGAGGGCCGATGCACATCCTGAAAGAACTGTATACGAAAGAAGTAGACACCCCCCCCCCCCCCCCCGAGGTAAAGAACAGCTACCAGTACGTGTTTGAGCTAAAGGAGAAGCTGGAGCAGACTCTCGAAATAGCCAGGGGAAATCTGAAGTAGTCCCAGGACTGTGGGAAGCACTAAACTATGATCGGAGGGCTGTGAACAGAAAGTTTAAACCTGGTAACAAAGTACTAGTGCTGCTACCTACCGACCACAATAAGTTGCTGATGCAGTGGAAAGGCCCGTACGAAGTGGAGACCGTGGTGGGGATCAACGACTAAAAGTTGAAGGTCGGCCAGCATTCCAAGATATATGACGCCAACCTCCTTAAGCTGTACGTGGAAAGGCCATCCGAGACTGTACACGCAGCAACAGCAGCTGTGATCGACGACAGCTTTGACAGCGAGGAACTGTTGGAACTCGGAGACTTCCACAGCAAAGAAGACATCAATGATGTTAAGCTAGGACCACGCTTGACGGAAGGTCAAAAGATGGAGCTCAAGGACCTTATGGGCGAGTTTCCCCATAGCTTCAGCGATGTCCCAGGCTCTACGACTTTGGTCGAACATGAAGTCCACCTCACTTCAAATATTCCCGTTCGATCCAAACCCTTCCCGATCCCTTTCAAGGCCCGTGAATCCTTAAAGAAAGACATCGACGAGATGCTGAAGACGGGCATCATCAGGGAGTCCAGTTCCCCCTACGCATCCCCTGTCGTGGTCGTGAAGAAAAAGGACGGGAGCAACAGAGTATGCATCGACTACAGGAAGGTTAATAAGATCAACGTCTTCGACCCTGAGCCGATGCCTACTGCAGCAGACCTCTTCCGCCAATTATCGGGGAGCAAAATATTCTCGAAGATTGACCTCAGCAAGGGTTACTGGCAAGTCCCCTTGCGTCAACTGGACATACCAAAGACGGCTTTTATAACTCCTGATGGGACGTACGAGTGCCTAAGGATGCCCTTTGGCATGGTCAACAGCGGAGCTACCCTGAAGAGAGGACTGAGGAAGATGCTCAAAGGGATGGACAACGTCGTGTGTTACTGGGACGACCTGCTAGTCCACACCCACACCTGGGAAGATGTTACACTCGATCGATGTTGGTGTTTTCTATCAGTATTTGATTCAGCCCCGATGCTTGGATCCCTGATAGGTGTGTAACTCAGATTCGTTTATCCACGCAGCCTGCAAAATTAGCATAACATTTCCTATACCCAGCACATCACCAACAACGAAGTCCGACAGACCATCACACAAGCTATTCGACAACACGATGACATGCTCACAGTGGTGAAGAAACGGAAACTCCGATGGTATGGCCACGTCACCAGAGCATCAGGTCTTGCAAAGACCATCCTGCAAGGCACGGTGCAAGGGGGAGGGTGGGGGAGGGGGAGAAGAGGGAGACAGAAAAAGAGGTGGGAGGACAACATTCGAATTCGAGAATGGACTGGCTTGACATCGAGCGAGGTCATGAGGGCTGCTGAGGACAGAGAAAGATGGAATACGCTGGTTAAACGATTATATGTGGTGCCTCAACGACCTTCGAGTTACGGGATAGAATATGAAAAATAATAATTAACTAGAGAAACTCCTTGGAGACCTGAGGAAGGAAAGATCATATTGCACTCATACATACCAGCGTGTGCCGCTGCATACCGCAGTTAGCTAGTGGAATGGTCTTGGTATACTGGCCATAGGGTACAAAGAACATATCATCTGACTGAGGGTATTGAACTGCGGTGAATTTCAACATGCAGGCTGTGTCACTTTTGTGTCCTGCAGCATACACCACGCCTGTGAAGCGATTTTGTCTATCACGATAGGTGACCTGCATGCCTGAATCTGTACAGGTGGTCTGAACTGTACACCAGAACAGAAACAATACATCAATTAATTATGTAAGAACTAAAGCATGTGTCAAAGGTAAGCTAATCCTTTTTTTTAAATTTATATACAATTATTATTATTGTTATTATTATTATTATTATTATTAGTAGTAGTAGTAGTAGTAGTAGTAGTAGTAGTAGTAGTAGTAGTATTAGTAGTAGTAGTAGTAGTAGTAGTAGTAGTAGTATATGCAAATCCACATACAGATACAGACAAAACAGGTGCTGGTTATGTCGTTTCTACCTTAAAAGTTCATGAATCGTTTTCTTTAGGTAAAGATCATTGACTTTTTGTTAAACTGCAGAACATACTGCTATTCTAATGTCATTGAATTAGATCATAAGCCTACACACAATCTTTTTATTTTATGAGGACTCTAAAGCAGTTCTCCAAAGTTTAAACTCTAGCTATATGTAACGAACGCAGTTCGTACACGTTTGTGTAGGAAGACGTTATGACGTCACTGCGTTATTTACCAACGAAATGATAATTTAGTTTTGTGAGCTGTTGTTAGCTCAGAGATGACATATCAGCCGAGTTGAACGGACGTATTCGTGGGTGCTCTAAGAAAGCCTGATTCTGCTAAGAAATAAGATAGCTGTATCAAAGAATACAGGTTATTATTATTATTATTGTTATTATTGGTATTTGCAATGAGCTGTAAAGCTATCCATACGAAAATGGAAAGTATTGCTATTTATGAATTATTGGATTAGAGTGCAGAGGAACCCATGTTTGAAAGAAGTACGATATCTCGTGTCAATACTTATTTGATCATGTAATTATCATGTGTGACTCAGTTTGTAACTATGATGCCATTTTATATTCATTCATTTATGGGGCTGAAGTAGGAATATAATTCAGTTGTATAATTTGTATATCTATTGATGAATGAATGGGTAGGAATATGTTATAAAATTAAGGTGAGCTGTGATTGTAATATTCGGCTCATAATCCATTGTGGTAGGCTACGCAATGTGTGTACAGTGTAAAGTGGCTATAGGTATTGTCACAGGAATGGTGACAATAGTGATTGTAGTGGCGTGGTGGCATATAGAAGACAATCTGCAAAGGAAATTGTCTTCAAGCAGTATGAATTATAAAGATGTGTCAAAGACATACAGACTCTTTAAGCATATGAGCGAAAATTTACGATTGTGTACATGTTGTATACAGCGGGGGCCGGTACGGAGCGGAGAACCCATGATGTGTGGCTGATGGATCTGTCCATATAACATCATCTACTTGACCGGATGTGGACACCATCATTGCCTTATCTCTCTTTCGACTACCATCACTGGTGCAGACGTGCAGCAACGGAGCCGAAGTGAACCTCTGGATCTATGCCATGAAGAGACCTGCAGCGTCTTCGGTGTGTGGCTGTGACCCCAGCGTCGGCTGATAATTCCGCGCCGGGAGTGCTTGGAAACGATCCGCGAATACGGTTTGTAATTAGAAACTGTGAATTCTAGAATCTCATTCAAGTCATCGAAGTGAAATCTTTATCTGTTTCGATGCTAATGCAAAGAGTAGAGTCGAGTGACGTCTCAAGAAAGAGACGACTTCTGCTAGTGTTGAATTCTGAAAACAACCTGTGTGCACTTATTAAATTGACTGTGTGAACTTATTAAGTTAATTGTGTGCACTCATCAAAGTGACTGCGTGAACTTATTAAGTTAACTGTGTGCACTTAATTATTATCTGTGTGAATTTATTTTTTATGCTGGAAAGAATTGTATGATTTAATGTATTTGTGAATGATTTAATGTATATGTGAATGATTGAATGAGAAATATGGAAACAGAGGGCAAAGAGAAATAACTGTGTATTCTTTGTCCTTGTCTGTAAGCACGTGTGTGGTGAAGGATGAGAAGTTAAAGTAAACAGAGATAGAACACACACCTTTATACTGAGCATCAGACAGCCACACTCACACACTCATTCATTACACTAAAAGCAGTCAATAAAATTTAATACAACAAAACCCCTCCGTTACATTATAATAAAACCAGAAGTCATATTATATATTAAATAAAATATCTTATTCATGGCGTAATCATAATGGGTACTAATGTTTAGTTTTGTTGGGTACCATCTCATTATGCTTTACCTCATAATGAATGGGCAGACAGTAAAGCAAAAGAAACTATCCCTTTATTTAAAAAAATGAATTATACAGTATTATAAAGACATATAAAACATAACTTTCCTAATGAAAATATATATAGTAAAAATTTAAAATATCCTCGACCTCATTAGCACATCGTCTAGCTTTAAATTCTTGGATAACAAAGTACTGCAAGTATATTGTTTGCATTTACAAAAATAATATAACTATAAAACATATTAGTCATGGCTGCAGTGTAACAAGGCAATATATTCCACAGAACATTCTCATTGTTCAAAGTAAAATTGTTGACTATTGGATAAGCATAGCTAGTGGATATCACCGGTACATGCAGGCGATCGCTAGATGGCCATTTTGCTCGGGTGCAAGAGTATTTGTATAAATATTTATATAGATTATATTTCGAATGAAAGGAAATATTGGTAAAGAAAATATGCTTTTGTATGCAAGAAAATAAATAATTAAATCTGATTTTTCAACTTTGTGAAGAGAAGTAAAGCTTACATTCTCTGCTACCTTTGTAAAACATTGAGTAAAATGTAAATGAAAAGGATTCTTTTGTCGATAACTAAGAAAAGAGATATAATTTATAAATGGATTTGGATCAATTGTTCTCAATAGTTGTAAAAGGACAAAATTAATAAAATACTATAGTACAGTATTGTTTCCAATAATAATAAAGGGAAATAATTGGGTGAAGTTGGTTCATTTCAATTAAGGTAAAGGGAGGTAAATTTGTGAATAAGCTTGATAATGGATAAATCGAAGAAAGGTAGTAACTGGTACTAATTTGCAGAAGGGTGTGTGGGTATTTCCCGATGTTGGTTGGCTAATAACGGTACAGTATATTGTTGTGTATGTCTTAGTGTACTGGTACTGGCATCTCCACCACTGTACCATCCATGCTGTTTGTGTCGTGGCCTGGGCCTTGACAGTAACAACACGTGAGCCCCCTGTACAACCTGGCACCTCCACTGACTTAGCATCTGAGGAAACCACACTGGTCGATGTCTGTCATCCAGCGGGACTTTGTCTTCTATTCTATCCCGTAACTCAAAGGTCGTTGGGGCACCACGGATGTTCGTTTAACCAGAGTAAACCTTCTTTCTCTGTCCTCAGCAATCCTCATGGCTTCGCTCAGTGTCAAGACAGTCCATTCTCGAATGGTGTCCTCCCACCTCCTTTTATGTCTCCCTCTTCTTTTGCCTCCTTGCACCGTGCCTTGAAAAATGGTCGTGTTGTTCAATGGCTTGTGTGATGGTCTGTCGGACTTCGTCCTTGGCGATGTGCTGAGTATAGGAAATGCCCAGAAGTCTTCTATAGCACCTCATCTCCATGCTTTGTATTCTTCGTTATAGATCTGCTGTGAGCGTCCATGTTTCGCAAGCGTATAGGAAGATGGAGATGACAAGGGAGCGCAACAGCCTTACCTTGGAATGTAGAGTGCTGGTCCTGTCTTCCCAAATAGGCTTGGAAAGGACTTCCTGTCTGGACCCATTAGCTGATTAAATGGCTCCTAAATATTTAAACTTATGCACTGTGTTGAGGGATTGGCCTTGGACTTTGATGTCCATGTTGATGCCTTTGGTGTTGTTGGTCATCATTTTGGTCTTTTCTGCTCTTATTTCCATTCCATAGGCTTTGGAGGAGGTATCAAGCCTCTGTACCAGCTGTTCAAGTTCTTGTTCCTCGTTAGCCAATCCATCAATGCCATCCGCAAAACGGAGGTTAAAGATTGCTGTACCCCATATGCAGACTGTGCCTTCGTCATCTGCAAGGACATCTGAAATTATGTTCTCTAAGAAGATGTTGAAGGGTGTTGGAGAGAGCAAGCATCCTTGACGCACACCGATTGTTGTTGTGAACCAGTTCCCGATGGCGCTGTTGTGGAGGACTGCACTGGCATCCTTGTCATACTGGCTTTTGATGACTTCAATAATTTTTGGGTTTATGCTGTACACTCTCACGGTTGCCCACCGAGCTGCATGCCAGACTCGGTCAAACGCTTTTTTTATGGTGTCAGAAAAAGAGCAAAGTTGTCTAGAATATCTATAAATGGGAAGATCATAAAATCCTTGAGGGGGCAGTGGAGAACACTGAAGCACAGAGACGAAACGTTCTAATCTGTACAGACAATCCACAGGCCGTCAATGAAGGGACAGAAGAAGCGTGAGACAGCCAAATTCCCTTAGGTGAAATCTTAAGCGGGCAGCATAATCTTCAACCATGGGTATTTTCTAAAAGGAATGGCCAGGGGAACCAGTGAGGGGAGGCGAGAGGTGGGAGTGTGGAAAGGAGGGGGGGGGGATTACACTAATCAAGTCAAATTGCGTGGAGTTATGTCACAGTATGCTCTACAACATTCGGAGATTTGACTACTTGATGCGAGAAAGATCTCGAACCTTTCTTAGATCGCTGGTAAACAAACAATTGTAGCAAAAAACGTAGAAATCTCTATAACAATATTAAATGAAAGAAGCAAATAAACTTCTGCAAACGTTTCCCAGCATCAACATACAAATACGTGCGCGAAACACTCATCATCATCATCATCATCATCATCATCATCATCATCATCATCATCATCATCATCATCATCGACGTCGTCGTCGTCGTCAATACAGGCTCCACCAATACCACCACAACAATTTGGGTCACTCACAAACTTTAAGTTCACAGGTCACTCCCTCGTATTCCGGTGGACAGATACAGCAATCATAAGACCGGACAATTATGCACCGCCCATTGTTTTCGCACTGCCGAACACACGCCCTTTCTGTAAAGAAAAACAAACACACACACACACACACACACACACACACACACACACACACACACACACACACACACACACACACAAGTATGTGACTGTTTAAGTCTATAAATGTTAGTAAAGCTCCTGGCCCTGATGGAATTTGTGGTAAAACACTGCGTTATTGTGCTGATCAACTTGGAAGCGTCTTTCAGCCCCTTTTCCAGCAGTCTGTAAATTCTGGTCAGATTCCTGATATTTGGAAAATTTCTAATGTCGTGCCTCTACCCAAGAAACCCAACCCCAAACAACCCAATGATTTTAGGCCTGTCGCTCTCACATCTCTTGTTGTGAAAACCTTGGAGAAAATCATTAAAACCCTCATTCTTACTGCGACTGGTGCCGCTCTGGATCCCCTTCAGTTTGCGTATAGGGCTGGGAGGGGGGTGGAGGATGCCAAGTTGTTTATCTTGAACACTCTGTATACCCATTTGGAGAAGCCTAAGGCGCATGCCAGACTGCTTTTTGCAGATTTCTCCTCTGCGTTTAACACTATGCAGCCTCATATTCTGGTTGATAAACTTGTTTCTGATTTTAAACTCAGTCATCAACTTGTACTTTGGACTTTAAATTTTTTTACTAATAGACAACAGAGAGTCTGTGTCAATGGTTCTTTGTCAGATATTCTGGTTACTTCCACAGGTTCTCCACAGGGTTGTGTTCTGTCGCCATTATTTTTTATAATGTATACTGACAGCTGTAGAAGCACTGCTGAAAATAGTTTTCTGATAAAATTTTCTGATGACTCAGCTTTGTTGTCTTTATTTTAAGGACCAGAAGGAGATCATGATTTTGCCCTCACGAACTTCGTGGATTGGTGCGATGATTATTTTTTGGATATGAATGTTACTAAAACGAAAGAGATGATTTTTGACTTTAGGATAGTCAAAGAGGTGGTCCAGCCAAGTGTTATTCATAATGAAGATGTTGAGATTGTTGACACATATAAGTATTTGGGCACAGTTTTTGACAGCAATCTTAAATGGGATGTGAATACACAGTGCATTGTCAAACGGGGCCAACAGCGATTGTACCTTCTCCGGAAACTGAAGTCTTTCTCTGTGGATTCTAAGATTCTCAGCTTGTTTTATCAATCTTTCATTGAGAGCATGCTGACTTTTTCGTTTGTTTGTTGGTTCCACAGCCTGAATGTGAGGGATGGGAATAGCTTGTCCAGCATTGTCAATGTCTGTTCAAAGATCATCGGTGTCAGGCAGAGAGACCTGGGTTCTTTCTGCGATCGGCAAATCATTAAGAAGGCGAACGGAATTATTTGTAGACCAGAGCATGTTCTGGCGGACGAATTCTCAGTGCTACCATCCGGGCGCCGTTTTGCCTTACCGGCCTGTAAGGGTAATCGCCGCTCCCACAGTTTTATACCTTGCGCAATTCGACTGCTAAATTTGATGCGATCATCTCCGCTTTAACATTTTCCCCACCGCCCTACTGCAATGATGATTCATTGATGATATTCTTACCTTATTTTCTTACCTTCATGTTTTTATTTGATTTAACTGTCGGCTGTGAGTGTTCATGATGTGCGTGGTGTGTGTGTGTTTGCATGTGTGTTTGGTTTATGTTTGTATGGTAGGACATGTGCTTATGAAATCGTGTGATAAACTTTTAAATTTCACAGTTTTTTAAACTTTTTTATGTATTTACAGTGAACTTTGGATATAGTAAAGTGCCCTGGGACCAAATAAATCTTTCGTAAAACCGAATATTTAATACAACCGAAAATCCGTTTACAGTAAAGTTTTTAAAGTTTACTTTACTATAACCGAAACTTCGTTTATAATACAGTTTTAGAGGTTTACTTGACTATAACCGACTTTGTTTATAATAACGATTTTAGAGGGTTAATTTAGCATAACCGAAACTTTGTTTTTGTTTTAATTTAACGTTTACTAATCCGACACTCTCATTATAAAGAGATAGTAAACGCTGGTCTAAAGTGTATGTGGGTGCACAGGGCCGGATCAATCCATTTTCGAGGGAGGGGGTGGGGTGGGGTGCTAGTCTAGTTCTTTTTAAAATGTATGGTACAGAGTGGTGAAACACCACAAGTAAAACTCGTGGCGCAGTGGATAAGTCGCCGGTTTCCTATGCCGAAGGTCGCGGGTTCGATTGCCGCAAGGAGCGAACGTATGTGACTTAGATACGAGACTATTGAGGTCACCAAGGGTTTTCTCCGGGCACTCCGGTTTCCTCCCTCCCTTCAATAATGGTACAGGATGCAGTCAATATAAAAATTTCAAAACTAAACATTCGATTTTCTTCCGTCTTCTAATAGCGATCTCCCTGCCTGTACACCACCTGTTTGAGGGCTGTATGTGTATTTGGTGTGTGTGAGGGTAAAATGAGACAGGTGAGCGTGTATGTTGGTATAGATCGCCGCGCTTTGAGCCTTGGGGAAAGGCGCGTACATAGCATAGCATCCTGTCCTGTCCTGTAACTAACTGTCTTACATAACGTATTTCCAGTTGAACAAAAACTTCCATCTTCTACTTTCTTTATTTTATTTATTTATTTTTTTGTTGTTGCCAAGGGGTGGGGGTGGGGGTGGGGGATGCTGCAGCACTCCTAGCACCCCCCCTACCCCTGGATCCGGCCCTGGTGCAAGTAAAGAAGAAGAAAAGCAAAACAAATCAGTGAACAAAATAATGACTTCTCGAATTTCCATCTTTTACCAGGATTTCTGCAGACTGTAATCGTCTGTGTGTCTATTTGTCTGTGTGTTCACGTAACTCAACATCGTTCTAAATTGAGCTGACATTTGGCGCGTTATATGCATGTACATTGGAATTGGATCCCATTAATTGATTAGATTCACATAGTTGAACAGTTAAAATAAGACTATGTTTTCCCATTTTAAAAAACACCCCCCACCCTCCCCAGCTCCAGCCCCACACCCCCGGACAGCCGTCTATAAGTCGTCGTGGAGACCTTTGTCTTACCAGAGTTGCCAAGAGCAAAATTCAAAGTATTTGAGTGGTTGGACAAGCAAGCTCGCTCTCTCTCTCTCTCTCTCTCTCTCTCTCTCTCTCTCCTCTCTCTCTCTCTCTCTCTCTCTCTCTCTCTCTCTCTCTCTCTCTATCTCTTTGTCGAACATGGCCCTTTCAAAATTTAGATTTTTTTCTTCTTTGTGTTTCCCTTCCCCCACCCCCCAATGGGTATTACCTATTGCTATCGTAATTACAGGTAAATAGCAATTACGTTACTTGAGTGAACATTATGAATATGCACTCATCGTCAAGATCTATTGTTTCTGGACACAGCCACATGATAACAAGTGATTATTAACAAAAGTGAAAAGGTCCTTTTAGCCTTTCGTATGAAGCCACCAGAAATCCACGGAAAATAGCTGAAAAAAGATACTTTTTTTATGAACACTTGCAGTAGGTCCATTGTCTCTTATTGGATTCCATTACGCTCACATACGTTGATTGATTATTTTTGTTTATTAACTCGGGTATTATAAACTCTTCAAGAATACCTCTCTTATAACCCAGTTTGTGTATATTGATTGAAATGTTACAGTATTATTTGTTTATGTCCGTGTGTGTAAGTTCACGTGTGTGTGAGTGTGTGTGTGAGAGAGAGATAGAGAGAGAGAGGGTAAGAGAAAAGGAGAGAGAGAGAGAGAGAGAGAGAGAGGGGGGGAGAGAGTTCATTACCGATAAGAGATAACATGTGAGCCTTCGTGTCCTAATTATTTCAAACCAACCCTTTAATCGGAAGGATAAATCATAAAAGTAGATCATGAATTGTACATGTTGTACTATCGTCATTGTGGAAAAACAAAAAGCTCACAAAATTAAAGCAAACAAAGACATGGACAAAACCTAAACAATATGGTGGATTTAAAAAAAAGATGGTTTGTCTTGCAAAGCCATGCAACAGCTTAGGAATAAATCTTTTCTTTACTTCTCATTTGAAAGTGCAGTCCAGTCAAAACATTGGTTTCCCAGTTCTCCATTGATTCGGATTCATCTCAGTACAAAAGGTATAATTATAATGTGTTCAACTTATAACACCCTTATTTAGTCATAAACGCATTTCATCATGTATAGCGAAAGTGAAGTCTAATTTGCTTTGTAACGTTTCTAAGCTAGGTACTCTTTTTCTGCCAAACAGTTAAATCTCTCCTTCAGTTTTTCACTCTCCTTCATAATCACTGTTACTGTTGATGCGGAAATTCCAAATTGTTCAGCAATTTCTTTTTTTTTTTTTTCATCTTTTCATTTTCAAGTGCGTGAATTAGATCTATTTTAGGCTTCAGGGTAAGCGTGACGTGACGATGTTGCGTCATTATGAACGTCAGTAACTCTCATGAAACTTTATTATAAGCGGCAGCAAAACTCGCCAGGGGCCTTAGAAAACACTCTATTATAAGCGGACTTTACTATATTTTTTTATTATATCCGATTTTTAAAAACAGAGACAAAGAAGAGTTTTGGTCGGGACCAAGACTGGACTTTACTAAAACCGAATATTTACTTGATCCGGCCTTCATTATATCCGGAGTTCACTGTATTTATTTTAATAATATTAGCTGCTTCTAAATCTTGTAATTGCCCTATGTGGATAAATAAAGTTGTATTGAATTGAATTGAATTGAATTGAATTGAAGTAAACTCTGTAACCAAAGCATTCACACCTATAAGGTCAAAATAGCTGACAATACTCGTACATGTATAACTAACACGACATCCACGCTGTACAAATATGTGCACTGTGTTTTAGTCCGCCCTACTGCCTTTCTTTGGAGAAGATAACTCATGTCAAAACTGAGGTCACACTGTCACGTGATGTCTTCCCTCCAGCACACCCACTGTCTCCTTCCTCCTCCACCCTACCCGCCATCTTTTCTTCTTCTTTTTATACAAACTTGCCAGAGAGAGAGAGAGAGACAGGTGGGAGAGACAGAGAGAGTGAGAAAGATACAGAGAGTGAGAGAGAGACAGAAGACCGGGACAGGGAGAGACAGGGAGAGAGACAAAGACTGATAGAGAGACAGATCGAGAGAGAGACAGAAAGAGAGAGACAGAGAGAGACAGGCAAACACAGATAGATTTTTAATTTAACTTTGAACACTTTTTTTCCCCAACATCAAAGATGGAAACATGCGAATCCAACACCCACGTGACAAAAGGACTCAGGTTGATATCAGTCCGTTATCATTACATCAAGATGAGAGGCGTTGAATTGATTACACACACACACACACACACACTCACACACACACACACATACACACACACACACACACACCCACACACACAACACACACTTATAATTGAAGCTGGCGAACATCAAAAAAAAAAATTATATATAAATCCGTCCACCCAACTTGGAGAACATACGCTGACAGACAGGGCGCAGGGACAGGTTGTACTAATACCTGTGCTGTTTTCTCCAACCACCTACCTTTTCCAACTCCACCCTCCACCCACCCTCCCCTCCCGAAGAAATCCCCAAAATAAAATACTTCAAAGTGATGGACCTTAACGTGTGCAGTGTTATTTCGCGTGCGCTTAGTTTGATTTTTTGTGTGTATTTAATCACTTGTATATCGCGCTTTTCCAGCTCCAGAGCAGCTTAAGGCGCTGGCCGACACAGGATCTAACTCAAGCCGCCCGAGGCGCCCAATTGCAGCTTTTGGGCGCATAGTGTGGAGCCCAGACGGCTGAGAACAATCCTGGGTGACCGGGGATGGGGAGAAGGGACCTAGTGCGTGCTGGGTGTATTGGTGTAGCCGGCTCTTACCCGTCCAGGACATGAGCGTCAGGATCTTTAAAGCCCATGCGAAGGAATGCGTGCGTGCAGAATAGACCTCGGTTTTTACTCTCATCAGAAGGAGTTGTTAACCTCCATAACTTGATGAGGTGACTACAGCAATAAATGCGACGATGATGATGATGACGATGATGATGATGATGATGATGATGATGATGATGATGATGATGATGATGATGATGACGACGACGACGACAACAACCATAATAATAACAACAACAACAATAATAATAATACTAATAATAATAATAATAATAATAATAATAATAATAATAATAATAATAATAATAATAATAATAATAATAATAAATAATCATCCTAATAAAAAGAAGAAGAAGAGATATGATGATGATGATGATGATGATGATGATGATGATGATGATGATGATGATGATGATGATGATGATGATGACGACGATGATGAAGACGATGATGATCACAACAACAACCATAATAATAATAATAATAATAATAATAATAATAATAATAATAATAATAATAATAATAATCCTATCTTATCCTATCCTATCCCATAACTCGGAGGTCGTAGGGGCACCACAGATGATCGTTTAACCAGCGTACTCTATCTTTCCTTGTCCTCAGCAACCCTGATTGCTTCGGTCTCTTCTCGGTCTGTGACCGCCTCAGAGGCAAGGAAAAAAGTAGCGCTCTACCTACCACTCACCCACCTTGTGACTTACCAGATGTGTTTTGTCACTTTTTCACCAAGAAAGTCGCTGATATACGCTATGAACTTGATCACGATGCTGGTGTGCAGACGATGCATTGCCAACTGTTTTAAATTATGTACGGTTTGACCATTTTGAACCAGTCTCTGTTAATGAAGTCAGGGAGGTCATCAAAAAATCTAAACCAACCACTTGTTTCCTTGATCCCATTCCCACTCCTCTCCTCCTTGACTGCCTTGACCCCTCTTCTCCCAACAATAACACACATTGTCAATGAGTCTCTGTCCACCGCTACTGTTCCTGCATCTTTTAAGACGGCAGTTGTCAAGCCACTGCTCAAAAAGCCCAGCCTAAATCAGAATGAACTAAAAAATTACAGACCAGTATCTATCATTTGTGTCCAAGGTTACAGAAAAGTTGGTACTGAAGCAGTTACTCTCATACTTGAAAAGCAACTCTCTTCTCAGTCCCCATCAGTCAGCCTATCGCACCTCTCATAGCACCGAGACAGCATTACTCACAATCACAGTTGACATTCTGCTTGCTCTGGAAAAAGGCAACTTATCTCTTCTAACACTTCTTGATCTATCGGCTGCCTTCGACCCTATAGACCACAATATTCTGTTCGAAACTCTCGAGTCGCAGTTTGGAGTTTCAGGGAATGCCTTGACCTGGTTCAAGTCATGCCTCCAAGGTCGTACGCAAACTGTCAGCATTGCTGAGGTGCTCTTAAAGAAGGAAACTTTGACTTATGGTGTGCCGCAGGGGTCAGTTCTTGGACCGATTCTCTTCGTGTTGTACACAAAGCCTTTGCCCGAACTGATTCAAAAACACGATGTAACTGTTGAAGCTTTTGCTGACGATACTCAGCTTTTAAAATCAAGTCTTCCGGTACAAATCGATGCCAATGTCCAGACTGTAAAGAATTGCATTTCTGATGTCCGATCCTGGATGAAACAAAACAAGTTAAAGCTCAATGATGATAAAACAGAGGTTCTTCTGTTGAAAAAGACCAGAACTGCCTTAGCTTGCACCTTGCCTACCACTGTAAGTGTAGGAGAGCATGAAATCTCTTTCTCTCAGTCGGCTAGAAATCTTGGCTTTTTTATGTCGAGTGACATCACACTTGATTTCCATATTGCACAAGTTTGTAAATCAGCATATGCTGCCTTGCGTCAGATCAGCTCCATTCGCTGCTACTTAACCCTTCAAGCAACCATCACCTTAGTCTGTGCTTTAGTCTTGTCTAGGCTAGACTATTGTAATGCCCTACTGGCTTCCTGCCCGAGTCATCTCATAGACAAACTTCATAAAGTAGAATTGTGCTGCTAGGCTAGTCTTCAGGGCAAAAAAGCGCGATCACATCACTCCACTACTCCGTAAGCTTCATTGGCTACCCATAGAGGCCCGCATTAAATACAAACTGTCCGTACTGTGCCACAATTTCTTCTCTGGAACCTGCCCTTCATACCTGCCAGATCTGCTGTCTGTCTATGTCACTTCTCGCACTCTTCGCTCTTCTTCTGACTCTCGCACACTCTGCATCCAAAAAAACCAACACCAAAATGTACGGAGAACGGGCATTCACCTATTGTGCACCCAGACAATGGAACACTCTTCCAGCCAACATCAGACACAAGCAGACCACACCCTCATTCAAGCAAGCTCTAAAATCTCACCTCTTCAAACTCTACTATCCTGACTAAATCCTGCATTCTATAGACCCTAGCCGCAGCTCATATTTGTTCTGCTTTTGGCCATGCTTGTGGACTTGCTGTGATTGTGATGACTTGTTTCCAGAAAGTTAACTTTATGTATTTTGTTTGATTTTGTGTGTGGGGTTTTATTTTTGTTCTCATTGTATAATTTTTATTGCAATATTGTAAGTTGTTTCATGTTTGTTTCTTTCTTTTCATGTAAAGCGCTATGCGCTTGTCTATAAAAAGACAAGTAATAGCGCTATATAAATGTCCATTATTATTATTTCGCTCAGTGTCAAACCAGTACATTCTCGAATGTTGTCCTCCCACCTCTTTTTCGGTCTCCCTCTTCTTCTACCTCTTGCACTGTGCCTAAGATTGTGTAAAAGATTATATACAATTAAAAAGTGGTAACGTTTTATTGGCCCAAATATATGTGAGAGTGCGTGTAATAGGTTGCCTGTGTGATAGCGTCAGTGTCGAGGGATCCTAATCACTGTAGATATCATCATCATCATTATTTATTTTCATTTTTGTGTTGATGTTACGGTTTTATTGCTTTGAGATTTTATATGCAGATGGACACTGAACCAAGAATTTTCTTGCAGGTGTTTGTGGGGACAATAAAGTATTCTGTAGTACTATTAATACAAACATAGCAGAGTAAATGGGTTACAGCGGTAATTTACCGGTTGCGGACCGGTATTAAGTTATTTGTGAATGGTACTCTGATCGAAGCAATGAGGGTTGCTAAGAACAGAGAAAGATGAAGTACGTTGGTTAAACGATCATCTGTGGTGCCCCAACGACCTTTGAATTACGGGATAGGATAGGATAGGAATGGTGCTGAGCTGACTGTAGACCCTAAATAGACTCACCAACCGAAGAATCATCATAACACAACCAATAATACGTGTAGGGATAGCGTCGCGGACAGATGCATGCGGTCCCGTCATCATTGCACTGGCCAACGCCGCAGCCGCTATTTTCACGCCGACAGTCAAAGAACCTCCCGGTAACCACAGAGTTCGAATCCACTGCAATATAGATGAGGATCATCATCATCATCATCATCATCATCATCATCATCATCATCATCATCATCATCATCATCATGGTTGTGGTTGTATCATCGTCGTTGTCTTCATCGTCGACGCAAGACTTGTCTTCAGCTATCATTAAAAATATCGTCATCGTGGTTGCCGTCGTCTTCTCCGTCGTAGCAAAAGTTGTCGTCCGTAATCATTGATAAGTCATCACAATGGTCGTCGTCATCGTTTTCGCAGTTTTTGACATGATGTCATCGACATTGCCGTTAGAAGCATTGTCATAGTTTAGTGTAGAATGTGTCGTCACTAGTGTCGTCTTCGTCAATGCCGACGTATTCGTTATTCTCGTCATCATAAACATCACTACAAAGATCATCACCGTTGTCAAAACTATCATCATTATTATCACCATCCTCATCATAATTATCATCATTGTCAACAACATCATCACAACATTGTCAAAATTATCATTATCAACATTGTCAAACACATCATTATCATCATTGTTATCAGTACAACTTATGTTAATCTGATGAATAAAACTTGATGCAACAACAACATCATTGTTAACATTATCCCATAACTCAAAGGTCGTAGGGGCACCACAGATGATCCTTTAACCAGCGTACTCCATCTTTCTCTGTTCTCAGCAACCCTGAGGACAACATTCGAGAATGGTCTGGTGTGACACTGAGCGAAGCCATGAGGGTTGTAACAGACGGAGAGAAAAGTATGCCATTTGACTCTTGTTTTATTCTATTATTGATTACGAATTTTATGGTCTTTGCGTTGTTGTTATTGAATTGCAATATTGCTAGTGTGTTTGTATTCCACGTGATTCAGAGGTTGGTCATAGACACTTTTGACAATGTCGGACCCAGTGGCCTTGAGATTGCGCTTCAAGGAATTGGGAGAAGCTTTACACTTAGCAGGGGGAGACCTAATTGCGTATATAAATGCAGAGGTAGAGAAACAGGAGGCTAAGGCAGAGAGAGGAGCAGAGAGAGAACAGAAAAAACTAGACAGAGAAGCAGAACAGAAAAAAGCAGAACTAGAAATAGAGCAGAAGAAACTAGCATTAGAAGCAGAGCAGAAGAAACTAGAGCTAGAGGCAGAAAGAGAACAGATGAAGGTAGCAGCAGAGAGAGAAGCAGAAGTTAGGAGATGGGAAAATGAGAGGGCAGAAAAGGAAAGAACAGACAGCATGAGAAGATTGGGATCAGGAGCTTCAAGTTCTTCCTCAACCCCTCCCCACTCAGATCAACTAGAGGTAGCATCCAACCCCGTACTAGGGATGTCATTTCCACTGGGGACATTCAATGAAAGAGAAGAAGGTCTAGATCTCTATCTGCCTAGGTTTGAGCGCCTAGCAACTGAGTATAAACTAGATCCCACCCATTGGTCTTTCAAGCTTAGTCAAGGGCTTAGAGGAAAGGCATATGACATCTACAGTAAGCTACCGACTGACAGAGTGACTGACTATCACAAAGTAAAAGAGGAATTCCTAACGGGATTCGAACTAACAGGAGAATGCTACCGGCAAAAATTCCGCACCAACCAGAGAGTGAAAGGAGAGAGCTATGCGCAGTTCGAGGATCTGTTGTCCACAATGCTAGATAAGTGGGTTAGCCAGTCAGCAACTGCTAAGACATATGATGGACTGACAGAACTGTTAGTATGGGAACAACTACGGGAAACCATGACCCCCGAGATGAGAACATTCTCAGTAGAGCAGGGCGCGGAAAGACTGGAAGATCTGGTCAAGGTCGCAGATAGGTACGAGGCCGCCCACGGAGAAGCCAAAAGCTTCAGGCGAGACCTAAAGCCTAACGGGAAAGAGGCACAGAAACGAAGCCCTCGCCGGGAAGAGCGCACCGCGAATAAGCCAAATAACCCCAGACCTTGGCAAAATAAAGGACTCAACTCGGAATTCGGGAAAAGAGGTCCCGCAGAACAGAAACGGTATTGCTCGTTCTGCAACAGAAATAATCACTCCACCGCAGAATGTTTCAAGTTGGCCGCACAACGTAGGGAAGAGCGCGAAAGCCGGCCAGCGCACAGAGTTCTAACTCAAAGCAGCGGTAACAAGCCACACACTATCGGAGATCACCCATCGGTGACAGACACGGTCAAGGTCAACGGTAAAGAAGCGAACTGTCTGTATGACACAGGTCTATCATACGACGCGATAGTTAGCGAATCTTTTGTATCGCGCGCGGACTTGACGGACAAGACAGTCGAACTACAAAGAGCAGACTTGACGAAACCGACGACTACTTGCCCAATAGCTTGGATAGAAGTAGAGAGTAGGTACGTCACAGGACGAATCCAAGCAGCTGTTTTACAGAAACCCCTGTATGATCTAGTGCTAGGTTGTAGGTATGTGTTCTTAGGCACGCCCCCTAAAACTGTAGAGATAGCTGCAGTGCAAACCAGGGCCCAAGCTAAAACCCAACCACCCCAGCCCGAGTTCGCTCCGAATCCAGGACTCGAAGAGATCAAAACAGCACAGAAAGCGGACACCTCGATAGCCAAGTGCTTCCAGAAGCTACCCAAGGCGCACAAACACCCGCACAGAGGAGACTTTACATGGAAGACGGAGTTCTACATCGACAAGGAGATGGAGATCACACCCAACTAGTACTACCAGCCACCCTTCGAGCCCAAGTACTAGAATTAGGCCACAGCATGCCACTCAGCGGACACATGGGAATTGGAGCCACAGTGCAGAGAATCAGCGCACACTACTATTGGCCAGGAATCACGGAGGATGTCAAGCGCTACGTGAAATCTTGCCACCAATGTCAACGATATTCCCCGCGACATCACACCGTACCAGTTACCTTAGGACCATCAGTAGTAGTCGGCGTGCCATTCCAGCAAGTCTCAGTAGACATAGTAGGACCACTGCCCATGACCAAGAAGCGGAACAGATTTCTACTCACACTCGTCGACGCATGTACGATGTGGTGCGAAGCAGTCCGTTGCCAGCGATCGACACCAAGAAGATTGCAGATGCACTCATCGCCATCTTTACCAGAGTCGGATTCCCGGACAGCATTAGAACGGACAACGGATCTCAGTTCACCGGCCGCCTGATGCAAGACGTGTTCGAGTTGATACAAGTTCATCACATTCGCACACCACCCAGCCAGCAACGGACAAGTAGAAAGACTGAATGGAACCCTTATCACCATACTCAGGAAAGTCGCCGACGACAATCCAGAAGCGTGGGACACCTACGTGAATGCGGCACTGTTCGCATACAGAGAAACGCCCCATGCAGCCACAGGCTACACCCCGTCAACATTGCTATTCGGCAGACCTCTAGCAGGACCGCTAGAAAGCCCTACGCAGAAGTTGGACGGAAGCCAAGATAGACGACACAAAGAGGTGCCACCAAGTACGTCGCAGACCTGCAGGAAACCCTCAAAGCAACGTGGAAGAAAGCTGGTGAAGCACTGAAGAAGGCAAGAGCCCGTCAGGCGAAGTACTACAACCGCCACGCGAAGGACAGAGAACTGCAAGTCGCGATCAAGTGCTACTCTTGCTTCCAAGTGGAACCAACAAGCTGGACATCGCCTGGAGAGGACCGTACCGGGTGACTGCCAAGAAATCCAAGACAGTCTACCAAGTAGAGGTGAACGGGAGAGCCCGATACCACCACATCAATCTCCTCAAGAAATACACGGACCGACCAGCGACCCCCAGCACTCACAACTTGCTAGCCATCGCCATCGCGGAAGAAGGAGAAAGCATGGAGACCAATGCAGTAGAGTATCCCCTGCATTCCAAAGAAACCCACAAAGACGTGATACTCAACGGAGACCTAGCCGCAAACAGCAACAGCAAGTACGACAGGTCATTCGACAACATCAGACTGTGCTCACAGACCGACCAGGGAGGACAGACCTCGTCGAAGTAACCCTAACGGTGACCGACCAACACCCGTCCGCCAGAAGCTCTACCCGATGCCACTGTCGCAGCAGCGAGCCATCAAGGAAGAGATAGACACCTTACTGGCAGCCGGAATCATCTCAGAGTCTACTTCACCCTACAGCGCAGGCACGGTATTGTTGCGAAAACCCAACGGAGAGCATCGACTGTGCATCGACTTCAGACTCCTGAATGCGGTAACGCAGTTCCAGCCAGAGCCACTCCCGGACCAGACAGACCTATTTGCCAAGCTACAGCGAGCGAGGTTCTTCTCACGCATCGACCTCAGCAAAGGATACTACCAGATACCAGTACAACCACAAGCCCGAAAGTACCTAGCGTTTAGCACTATGGAAGGACACTTCGAGTTCAACGTGCTTCCATTCGGACTCCACAACGCACCCAGCATCTTCAGCGCCATGATGCGGAAACTCCTGGCACCCCTTGCAGCGAGCACCTACACTCGTTTATGGACGACATCCTCATCGCAACACCTACGTGGGAGGAACATGTCACGCTCCTACAACAACTACTCGCCCGCCTCAGAGACACTGGATTGACGGCAAGACCCACCAAATGTCAGATTGGATTCACGGAATTAGAATTTCTGGGACACACCATCAGTCAAGGAAGCCTGCGTCCGGTAGAAAAGACCGTGAAACGCCTACTCGACGCTCCTAGGCCCAAGACCAAGAAGGAAGTGCAGTCGTTTCTAGGACTTCGCAGCTTCTACCAGAAGTTTATCCCCAACTACATCAGCATCGCCGTGCCACTGACAAATGGAACCCGGAAAATCGCCCCGGACAAAGTAGTTTGGACAGCGGAATGTGAGACAGCATTCCAAACCCTCAAGGACAAAATGACATCGGCGCCAGTACTCCACCTACCAGATTTGACACAGCCATTCGTTCTTCGCACCGACTCCAGTGACTTAGGACTCGGAGCAGTGCTGCTACAGCGCGACCCCAAGAATGCAGAGACGCTATTCCCTGTCGCCTACGCCAGCAGAAAATTGAGACCCGCCGAGACCCACTACGCCACGTCGGAGAAAGAATGCCTTGGACTAGTCTGGGCCATACAGAAGTTTCAACTCTACCTGTATGGGACCCACTTCACAGTTCAGGTGGACCACCAACCACTCTCGTTCCTGGCAGCCTCCAAATCCTTGAACTCTCGCCTGATGAGATGGGCACTCACCCTTCAGGCATACTTATTCCAAATCGAGTACATCCCCGGCAAAGAAAACGCGGAGCCGACTACCTCAGTCGCCATCTCGTGGAGGACACAGCAGCTGTAGCCCACCCAACACAACTAAGGGCCACAGCACCAGAATTCGTCCCCGTCCAGTAAACCCCTGTCACTAGTGTCCATAGCTACCTGGCATAGCATTGCAGCTCAGGTAGATCAACTTAACTAGTTTGTAAATGGGACCCTAGGATAGTGCAGTGTTAAACTAGGCTCTGTAGTAGAAAAAGGTTGAATCCAGTAGTCATCGCCTTTTTTCAGTTGAGGGAGCCTGTGACAGACGGACTAGTTTTTACCCTGCTTACTTTACGGTTTAGCCTTGTTTAGTCATTGTAAACTTAGAATGTTAATGTTAGGCTGCAGCAGATGATGGAAGTAATCAGGCGTAGCAATGGTATAACTGAGGTACACACACTGCGAGCTTGACGCAAACAGTGTAGTGACGTCAGCACTGTGTGTGTTGAATCTGCGAGTCAATTACCAGCCTATGGGAACAAAGTTATAATGGACTCAGCCAGGTCTGGCTGATTCAAATAGAGAGATTGAATAGGAGTCGAGTTTGAGACGAGGAGCAGTACACAGCTACACAGTTAGCAGTAATATCTCTCCTGAATAGGAAGCAGGACTTGAGAATCTTAGAATTCTATCAAGTAGCCACGAGCCTGACTTTGTCAAACAGGTAAATAAACATACTTCTGTTTCATCGTGATATATTTATATTATTGTTGAAATTATGTTTGTGGAATTTGCTATTCATAGATGTCAAGTGTTAATTCGAATTTGCCTTACCACGTAGAAAAGCCGAACACATGTTAAGCACGACCGGTTTGGACGCCATGTTGTATACCGGACGAAACCACTGTTGTTGAACTTATATGTATGTTTGCAGACCTGTGGCTGTACCAGTGAATGTTTATAATATTATTAATTCTTTATGTGTATAATTAGCCACGATTTATATTTATGTATGTATAGGAAATTAGAGTTGAGATTCCAGTGGACCACGGACGTAGCAGAATGTTCGTCGCTAATGTATAGAGATGTGGAGCTATCACTGAGGGCTACTTTTGCTTTCAGTGAGACGCTCTGCACAGACCTATTATTCAAGATTGTGCAGAATTTCGTCTCTAATGTTACAGACGAACAGGCGAGATATAACGTGCGCCCAACTCCACAGAAAACACGAGTTGGCTATTTAGCCTCTACAGCACAGGACTGAGAGAGCAACCCTGGAAAACACTCTCCAAGACACCACAGCGTGTCAAGGGACCAAACTACACGACGACCCAGCGTGTACCAGAAGCTACCTCAACAAAGGGCTTCAAACCCGCGACTCACCAGTTAAGTGCAGAGGAAATAGAGCACTAAAACAGCAAAAGAACCACAGTAGTCCACTCTTCAGAAAACTGTAAAACGGACCACAGTAGTCCAATCTACATGAACTCTAGTAGCCAGTGCCCTATGAAGACATAACAGCTGCCAAGACTATCAGCGATCGAATTATTTGCATTGACTTATGACTTTTTAAGGTAGATTAGTACCTCGAAGATCTTGTATAGAGTAGAAGAAATACATGTGTGCTTTTAACTGTTATCAAGTGGCTGGACTACATATGATTCATAGCCGTGTGAAAGCTAGTGTGACAGTGATCTTTTACCATTTTTCTATCTCTGTATCCCAGCCTTAACACAGACCGAGCGAAACAAATAAATTTATTAAAGTAATTCACCGGGTGACTAACTAGCGGTTCCCATCGAATAAAGCGTGAGGGTTACAGCATTCCATTGTGCAGAGCCCAGCAACCCATAAACCCCGCGTTACAAGGGTTGCTGAGAACAGAGAAAGATGGAGTACGCTTGTTAAAGGATCATCTGTGGTGCCCCTACGACCTTTGAGTTATGGGATTAGGATATGATTCCTTTAAATAACAAGTACACAACTCCTACCAGACCGTAACTGACAAAAGTCACCCCCCTCATCCCCTCCCCTCCTTTCTACAAACACACTTTCGAAACCGCTACAGAGCGCTCTCCGCGAACATAGGGTTGCCCAGGCTCTCTGCCAAAATAAGTACGTAGCGTTACGTAGCGCTCTTGCTAGCCAATTCTGGGCTGGTGAAAGGCAGGCGACTGACAGACTTACATCAACATAATATACAAGTGTCTACCTTTACACAGCCTATTAGTTGTCTCAGTCATAGTTGTCTCAATAACAGTGTCAAAGTTGCCTCAGTCACAGTGTCTTATTTGTCACAGCTGTCTCAGTCACAATGCCACAGTTGTCTCAGTCACAGTTGTCACAGTTGTCTCAGTCACAGTGTCTTAGTTGTCACAGCTGTCTCAGTCACAGTGTCTTATTTGTCACAGCTGTCTCAGTCACAGTGTCACAGTTGTCTCAGTCACAGTGCCACAGCTGTCTCAGTCACAGTGTCTTAGCTGCCTCAGTCACAGTGCCACAGTTGTCTCAGTCACAGTGTCTTAGTTGTCACAGCTGCCTCAGTCACAGTGCCACAGTTGTCTCAGTCACAGTGTCTTATTTGTCACAGCTGCCTCAGTCACAGTGCCACAGTTGTCTCAGTCACAGTGTCTTAGTTGTCACAGCTGCCTCAGTCACAGTGCCACAGTTGTCTCAGTCACAGTGTCTTAGTTGTCACAGCTGCCTCAGTCTCAGTGCCACAGTTGTCTCAGTCACAGTGTCTTAGTTGTAACAGCTGCCCCAGTCACAGTGCCACAGTTGTCTCAGTCACAGTGTCTCAGTTGTCACAGCTGCCTCAGTCACAGTGCCACAGTTGTCTCAGTCACAGTGTCTTATTTGTCACAGCTGCCTCAGTCACACTGCCACAGTTGTCTCAGTCACAGTGTCTTATTTGTCACAGCTGCCTCAGTCACAGTGTCTTATTTGTCTCAGTCACAGTGTCTTAGTTGTCACAACTGCCTCAGTCACAGTGCCACAGTTGTCTCAGTCACAGTGTCTTAGTTGTCACAACTGCCTCAGTCTCAGTGCCACAGTTGTCTCAGTCACAGTGTCTTAGTTGTCACAGCTGCCTCAGTCACAGTGCCACAGTTGTCTCAGTCACAGTGTCTTATTTGTCACAGCTGCCTCAGTCACAGTGCCACCGTTGTCTCAGTCACTGTGTCTTAGTTGTCACAACTGTCTCAGTCACAATGCGACAGTTGTCTCAGTCACAGTGTCTTAGTTGTCACAGCTGCCTCAGTCACAGTGCCACAGTTGTCTCAGTCACAGTGTCTTTGTTGTCACAGCCGTCTCGGTCACACTGCCACAGTTGTCAGAGTTCTCTCAGTCACAATGCCATAGCTGTCTGAGTCACTGTGCCATAGTTATCTCAGTCATAGTGTCACAGTTGCCTCCGTCACAGAGTCACAGTCGTCTCAGTCACAATGTCACAGTTCTCGCAGTATATTGTCACAGTTGTCTAAGTCACAGCGCCACAGTTGTCTCAGTCACAATGTCACAATGTCTTAGTTTCAGAGTTACAATGTCTTAGTTGTCTCAGTCAACAGTGTCTTAGTTCTCACAGCTGTCTCAGTCACAGTGTCTTAGTTCTCACAGTTGTCTCAGTCACAGTATCTTATTTGTATCAGTCACAATGTCATAGTTGTCACAGTTTTTCTCAGTCAAAATATCTTAGTGTTACACTCAGTTTGATGTTGGTGTTTTCTATCAGTATCTGATTCAGCCCCGATGCTTGAATTCCTGATAGGGTGTAACTCAGATTCGTTTATTCACACAGCCCGTCCAAACAGCATACAAGTCACAAAGTCGACGTATGAAGTTTTCCACTTTTATTCAGCACACATCAACAACTGCATACAATTCTCAATTCAACTCAACAACTTTCACAGCAACTTTCCAAATCACTATCAACAACTTTACTGTCTCTCAACAGCAACTCGGCACACGATTAAATAACCTCTCTCTCTTCCGGAAGGATTTCGAATACTGTAGAAATGACGCACCGCCACCAATCGAATAAAAGATCGTCATCACTGACTTACGTCAATACATATTTTTATATCTTCCAGAACGACCTCTTGCTTCGACATGTATCGGGAAGTTTCTATCAAGAGTAAACACGCATATCCAGAAGATTCTCAAATAATATCGACTAACGCAAATTATCAACGTTATACAAAGCCTCTCCTAACAACAATGCAAACTCAAATCAAAGGTAAATAAACACCATTATTGAATACTTTGCAAACGAAACGATTAGATCTATCGTGCGCGCTTCCGACATACTTTCGTTCACGTTTCAACGTAACATAACCCCCCACTCAAGAAGAAATTTACCCAATTTCTTTCAACAACGTTGAAACGTAATGCACAAACAAAGTTCAGAATTTAAACTTATTTCAGACTATCTGAACACTATCAACGTTCTCAGTTCATTCACACAAAGTTTCTCATCTGCAAGTCTTTCTGGATACTGTCAATGTTCACAGTTCATTTACCCAATCAACGTTTTTCATTTTCAAGTCTGTCATTACCAATATTCTTAGTTCGTCCACACAGTCAATGTTCTTTCGTTCGCAAGGAGACGACGCCCTCGTCAGTTGCGGTCGTCATCGGCCCAGGGTCAAAGACGATGATCACGTGGGCTTCCCTGGAATCAGTGCGTCCTCCGTTGTCTCCTTCTTCCATCGGATGTCCGACGCAGTCGACGTTGTCAGCTCCCAGAATGCATTCGCTGGGTCTCACGGTCAGGTTGGCTTCTGCGGGACGGTGGAACAGCTCCCTCAAGGTCTGCAGATGCTCCTTCCAGGTCTGGGTGTGGACTTCATGTTCGACCAAAGTCGTAGAGCCTGGGACATCACTGAAGCTATGGGAAAATTCGTCCATAAGGTCCTTGAGCTCCAACTTTTGACCTTCCGTCAAGCTCGGTCCTAGCTTAACATCATCGATGCCTTCTTTGCTGTGGAAGTCTCCCAGTTCCAACAGTTCTTCGCTGTCAAAGCTATCGTCGGTCACAGCTGCTGTGGCTGCGTGCACAGTCTCTGATGGCCTTTCCACGTACAGTTTAAGGAGGTTGGCGTGGTATATCTTGGAATGCTGGCCGACCTTCACCTTGTAGTCGTTGATCCCCACCACAGTCTCCACTTCGTACGGGCCTTTCCACTGCATCAGCAACTTATTGTGATCAGTAGGTAGCAGCACCAGCACTTTGTTGCCAGGTTTAAACTTCCTGTTCACAGCCTTACGATCATAGTAGTGCTTTCCACAGTCTTGGGACTTCTTCAGGTTTTCTCTGGCTATCTCGAGAGTCTGCTCCAGCTTCTCCCGTAGCTCAAACACGTACTGGTAGCTGTTCTTCACCTCTGGGGTGTCTACTTCTTTCGTCCACAGTTCTTTTAGGATGTGCATCGGCCCTCGGATGGTTCTTCCGTACAGCAGCTCGAACGGAGAAAAGCCGGTGGACTCCTGCGGTACTTCTCTGTAGGCGAAAAGTAAGGCGTTGATGTAGCGATGCCATTGTCTGGGCTGCTCGCTGCACAGTTTCTTCAAGGTGGACTTCAACGTAGCATTGAACTTTTCGACAAGCCCGTTGCACATTGGATGGTAGGGTGTCGTAGTTAAATGCCGGATGCTCAGCAGTCTGTTGACCTCCTTCATACAGTCAGAGACGAACTGCGTCCCGAGGTCTGTCAGAATTTCTTCAGGCACTCCGAGTCTGCTGAACATGTCCACCAGCGCCTCTGCAACAGTCTCAGTGTCAATCTTCTTCAGTGGCACTGCTTCTGGGTACCGAGTCGCATAGTCTACTAAAGTCAGTACCCATCGATGACCTTCTTCACTCGGAGGTCTTATTTCGCCGATTAAGTCTAAGGCCACCCTCTTGAAAGGTCGGTCGATCAAAGGCATCCTCTGCATAGGCACTTTCGGGACCCTTCCTCGAGGTATGGTCTTCTGGCAAATGTCACATGATCGACAGAAACGGCTGACGTCCGCATGAAGTCCTGGCCAGTAGAACACCGCCTGGATTCTATCCGACGTCTTCTTGATGCCTAGGTGACCTCCCATGATTGAGTCATGCGCTACGTCCATCACCTGGCGCCTTAGGGGTAACGGTACCAAGACTTGACGTAGTGGTTTCCCTCCGTTGACCCTCGGGTGCTGGAAGATTCGGTACAGGATCTTGGCCTTCACCTCAAAATAGACCGTACCACTGCCTTTGGTCACGTGGCCTTGGCGGTTCCTGTACTTGTTTAAAGTACTATCATCTTCCTAGAGCTGGATCAGCTTATCTCTGTCCACGATGGCAGCTTTAGAGTTGTCGGCGACCTTCAGTGGCGTAGACGTCTTGTCTTTCTTGGCCTGGGCCCTGGTAGTAACAGCACCGACGATCTCTGGTCGGCAGGGCTGAGCCGGAGTAACCACATTGTCCCGTAGCAGCTCTGTAAGGTCTCCATCGGGAAATGGCAATGGATCCTCCTCCACAACTTCGACGCGTTGGGTTGAGGCAGGACTCCACTCTGGATCGGGGTTGTCGGGTCGTCTCGCGCCGTCGATATTCCCGATCATCAAATCATACAGCGGCTTCTTCAGGCAAACCGCTTCGACTTCGCCTATGTAGAAAGGGGTGTTGACATGAATCTTCGCAACTGGCGCTTTCAAACATTTGCTGTCGGCCATAAGTGTCCATTTTGAATCGCCAGTGAACTGTTCTTTAGCGATTAGGTCTTCTCTGACGATGACCCCACTGCAGCCAGAGTCTCTTAAGACAGTCACTTCATGATTTCCGACGCGTCCCTTTGAAACAGGCATGTTCTGGACGGTCACAGCTGCGCTAGCGACGACGGGGATGGATTTTCCGTTGGCAAGGAGAAGTTGGCCATCGGTCATGCACTCTTGCACGTCCGCAGGGGTAGCTGTGCGCTCGGTCTCACTCGGAAGAATGACGCTCCCGCCGCACACCTGATGGTCAGATCTACTGGTTTGCCGTTGATTGGAGAACCGCCTCTGCCGGTTGCCCGCCGCTGCGTTGTCCGTACTGCTCCGCTGTCCGCTACTTTTGTTTTGAGGACAGTTAGAAGCTCTGTGGTCTGTAGCGTTGCAGGTGAAACAGCCCCTTGAATGCCCTTCCCTGGGAGGAGGCGTGGAGTCTGTCTGTCTCTGGCTCGTCTGGCTTCCTTGGATCTGGTTCCCATGGTTTGCAGTCTTCTGAAAATGTTTCGTCGCGTTGGGTGGCCCCAGGGTTTTCCCATGAGCGATAAGATATCTTTCAGCAGCCTCAGTCACATCTTTAAGCGTCTGCAGCTTTTGTTCTTCTAAGTGGGTCGCTAGGTCCTTGTGACAGGCATTGAGAAATTGTTCTTTCACAATCAGGTCATGGAGACTGTCGTAAGACTTCATTTCGCCTGATAACTCCACCCACTTGTGTAGATATGACGACAGGCGCTCCACAAACTGCTTTGGCGTCTCGTCTGACTTAGGCCGGCATTCACGGAAGCGTTTACGGTAGCCCTTCTCTGTAAAGTTGTAGCACTGCAACAGGGCCTCTTTCAATACGTCGTAGTTTTTGGCGTCATCGTTCGACAGTCTGGTGTAAACTTCGAGAGCTTGCCCCGTCAGAAGTGCACTCAGTCGAATTGCCCAGTCTTGAGGTTGCCAGTTAGAGCTTTCAGCGAACCTTTCGAATCTCGCCAGATAACTGTCAATCTGGTCCTTCCCGTCGACGAAAGCTGGCAATTTTGGAGCCGTGTTGTCACTGATAACTTGTGGCGCATGCTGCTGTTGCTGGATGCGCGCCAACTCTAGTTGGAACTGCCGATCAGCTTCTCTTTCCTCACGCCTGCGCTCATCTTCTCTTTCTTGCCGCTGCTGTTCAATTTCCAGACGCTTCAGTTCAAATTCTCTTTCTTCACGGCGACGCTGCTCTTCTAATTCTCGTTCTTCACGGCGACGCTGCTCTTCAACTTCTAGACGCTTCTGTTCTAGTTCTATTTCTTTTTCTAGACGCTTCTCTTCCAATTCTCTTTCTCGTATTCTCTCCTGAGACTTGACGTACTCCGTCAGCTGCTTGCCTTTTAGATTCAGTTCAACCCCTTTCTGCCAGAAGTCAGCCATCTTGATGCTTCTGGAAAGTTCTTTTTCTAGAAAGTTCTTGACTGTAGAGTTCTTTTTTCTGGAAAGTTCTTGACTGTGCTGTACCTTTCTAGACTGTTCTAGAACAGCACGCTTTCTGCAGTAGCGCTGATGCTTGTCACTAGTCGCCTTCGTTGACGCAGGCCCCGCTGTCCTCGTCGTATGCGACGCTGCACCACGCTGGTGTTGATGTATACGCTCCTGTGCTGAAGTAGACTCGACGTCCGCACGTCGCTCTCTCTAATACTGGCGATGTAGCTCCGAGACTGTCCCTCGACGTAGTCTTACGGCAGCCACGTAGTCCCGCTCTGTTGTTCGCTCACGAAGCAACTCTTCGGCGACTACACGCCCTTGCAGTCAACCCGAACCTATCGGTGATGTAGTCCCAGTATGTTGGCCCCTCTCGACGCAACTCGTTGGCGGCTACCCTCGATGACTGCCTCTCGTAACGTTGACTCGCTTGTTGTAGCAGTTGAACCCTTGGCTATGGCGTGAATCGCGGCTTGACCCCCAAAATGTTACACTCAGTTTGATGTTGGTGTTTTCTATCAGTATCTGATTCAGCCCCGATGCTTGAATTCCTGATAGGGTGTAACTCAGATTCGTTTATTCACACAGCCCGTCCAAACAGCATACAAGTCACAAAGTCGACGTATGAAGTTTTCCACTTTTATTCAGCACACATCAACAACTGCATACAATTCGCAATTCAACTCAACAACTTTCACAGCAACTTTCCAAATCACTATCAACAACTTTACTGTCTCTCAACAGCAACTCGGCACACGATTAAATAACCTCTCTCTCTTCCGGAAGGATTTCGAATACTGTAGAAATGACGCACCGCCACCAATCGAATAAAAGATCGTCATCACTGACTTACGTCAATACATATTTTTATATCTTCCAGAACGACCTCTTGCTTCGACATGTATCGGGAAGTTTCTATCAAGAGTAAACACGCATATCCAGAAGATTCTCAAATAATATCGACTAACGCAAATTATCAACGTTATACAAAGCCTCTCCTAACAACAATGCAAACTCAAATCAAAGGTAAATAAACACCATTATTGAATACTTTGCAAAACGAAACGATTAGATCTATCGTGCGCGCTTCCGACATACTTTCGTTCACGTTTCAACGTAACACTTAGTCGTCACAGTTGTCTCAGTTACAATGTCTTAGTTGTCTCAGTCACAGTGTCTAAGTTGTCTCAAATATAGTGTCTTAGTTATCTTAGTCCCCTGCAACTGTTGTCTTAGGCACAGTGACTTAATTGCTACAGCTGTCTCAGTTATAGTGCCTTAGTTGTCTCAGTCGCAGTGCGACAGTTGTCTCAGTCACAAAGTCTTAGTTGTCACAGCTGTCCCAGTCACAAACTCTTAGTTGTCTCAGTTACAGTGTCTATGTTGTCACAGCTGTCTCAGTCACAGTGTCTTAGTTGTCTCAGTTACCGTGCCACAGTTGTCTCAGCCACAGTGACACTTTTGTCTCAGATAGTTATCTCAATCACAGTGTCACAGTTGTCTCAGATAGTTATCTCAATCACAGTGTCACAGTTGTCTCAGTCACAGTGCCATAGTTATCTCAGTCATAGTGTCACAGTTGTCTCAGCCTGTGAGACAGTTGTTTTAGTCACAATGTCACTGTGTCTTAGTTTCACAGTTCCAATACCTTAGTTGCCTCCGTCACAGTGTCTCAGTTGTCACAGTTATCTCAGTCACAGTGTCTTAGTTGTCGCAGTTGTCTCAGTCACAGTGTCTCAGTAGTCACGGTTGTCTTAGTCACTATGTCTTAGTTGTCACAGTTGTCTCATGAGCTCAGTTACAGAACCAGTGGCTTAGTTGTCGTAGTTTGTCTCAGTCACAGTGTCTCAGTAGTCACGGTTGTCTTAGTCACTATGTCTTAGTTGTCACAGTTGTCTCATGAGCTCAGTTAGAGAGTCAGTGGCTTAGTTGTCGCAGTTTGTCTCAGTCACAGTGTCTCAGTAGTCACGGTTGTCTTAGTCATTGTGTCTTAGTTATCTCATGAGCTCAGTTACAGAGCCAGTTTCTTAATTGTCCCAGCCACAGTGTCTTAGATTTTGGGGACTTTATACCGCGCTCTGGATACCACAAGCTGCCATCTTAGGTTAAATCTTATAGGAACCGTCGCAATAAGCCTTTTCTTAAGCTGATAAGTGCGCTATATTGTCAGTGCAGGTTGTCTGATTTGAGCCGTTTTATAGGGATTATTTTTTCTCTTTTCCAATAGTCACTCACAGTTCTCTTTTAATTTTATGTCAAACTTCTATTTTCTTGTTTGGACGAATATTGAATCAAAGAGCAGGTTGCTAAATTTAAGCCGCTTTATTAGAGTTTGAGTTATGTCACTATTTATATATTGTGCATTCCCTTTTGTCTTATTTTGTGAAACATGCGATGCTGTACATTTTTCTTTCCATGTTGACCCAACATAAAACTTAAAACAGATGTTTGACATTTCAGAGGTTTATCTTGTGATGCCTGTGGAGCAGCTTTTTTTGTGCCGTTCATTGTTTTTTAATGTCTCTAATTCCCCATCCCCCCTTTTCCCCTTTTTTGGCTAAAATGTCCTCTGGGCTATGAGCCTTGTTTCATGCTTTAATTTTAGGTGATTTTGCTAATAAAAGGACAAAGTTCCAAAAGTTCCAAAGCTATATCGGAAATGATTGATAATGTTTCTGTTCCTATCCATCAGTCTTGTTTTCATTCCTTTTTATTACAATTTTATTCTTACAGCACATTTCTTGGTAGTCAGGGCAACAGTTTGTCTTATCCCAGGCGCATGCGTCGTCGCACATACATCCGGTTCCCGCATTTCCGCCGCAGTTGCCTGCGCAGCCGTCTACAGAACCCCCTGTAACACATAAATCATGTCTCAATCTATAGAACAATTACAAGAAAGGAAGAAAGACAGACAATAAGATTGCAAGTCATTCAGATTAAGTTCCAGACACACACACATAGCTGAAGCGTAACATGATTTATGAACTGTTTCATTCATCACTAGATAGTCCTTTAGGAACAGTTTTGTAGTCAAGTCAATAATATATTCCTTATTCGATCAAAAAGGAAAAGTTGGTTTGCAACAAGGATATTCACAGTATAAAAACACATTACATAGGACAAGATCATAAATAGTTATTTATCAACAAAATAAACCTCTTGTGAGAATGATTTGAGAGATGGGAATTTACACATGGAATGAAAGCACGTAGACACTCACGCACACACTCGCATACACACCCACATATACACACCCACACGCCCACTGCGCTTATGCCCACCACACACTCATCGTCATTCTATCATAACTTAAGACAACAAAACCATATCACATGTACACTAATACACTAATACAGTCTAGCACAAATAAAATAAGTTTAATAAAATAGACTTGAGTCTTATTTAATAATGTCCTAACACTATTCAGTTTTCTTAAGCTATCATAACTAAGAGACACAGGCAATAATTGTATTAATACTATATATAATATCCTTATTTGTGTCGCGTGGGAATAATTGGGACGAACATAAAAACTCTGAGTATTGTTGTAGACACAGTTTTTAATTAATGACGATTGTTGTGGTGGTTTTGTTTTGGGTATGATATGCCTTATGTGTGCTACATGTTTGTTTGATAATGTTTTAGGTATGATATGCCCTATGTGTGCTACGTGTTTGTTTGATAATGTGTATGTTACACGTTGTTGTTGTTGTTTTATTAATGGTTGATTCAGCCCCGATGCTTCAATCTTGATAAGTGTAACTCAGATTCGTATATCCACGTAGCCTGTTCACTCAGCAACAAGGCAGGTGTCGTCGTATATGTTGTCAGTTCCCAGAATGCACTTGCTGGGTCTCACGGTCAAGTTGGCTTTGTAGGACGGTGAAACAGCTCCCTCAAGGTCATCAGGTCTGAGTGTGGACTAACAGGTTGTCCCAGTAACATACGACGTTGTCCATCCTTTGGACCATCTTCTTCATTCTTCTCATCAGGGTAGCACCACTGATGACAATGCTATAGGGCATCCTTAGGCACTCGTACTTCCCATCTATCCTATCCTATCCTATCCTATCCCGTAACTCAAAGGTCGTTGGGGCACCACAAATGTTCGTTTAACCAGCTTACTCCATCTTTCTCTGTCCTCAGCAACCCTCATGGCTTCTCTCAGTGTCAAGCTAGTCCTTTCTCAAAATAATGTTGTCCTCCCACCTCACAGACAGGCAAGCCAACCGGAACATCATAAAAATACGGAGGAAGAAGTGAAAATGGACTGATGCAAAAAAAATACAGGAGAATGACATAGTGAAAGAGAGAATACTGTAGACAACAGAAAGAAAAACGAAGGCAGATCTTAAACGAGTGATAAAAAAGAGGAGATTTAAATCACTAAACTTTCCTGACAGTGAAAGAGCGGGTAAGGAAGGGGTGGGGTGTGTCAATACAACCGTCCATAACAAAACTGAAACATTGAAACGACATATAACTCACACCTAGCATGCAATCACCACAATTCTAACTCTAACTACGGAGGAAGAAGTGAAAATGGACTGATGCAAAAAAAATACAGGAGAATGACATAGTGAAAGAGAGAATACTGTAGACAACAGAAAGAAAAACGAAGGCAGATCTTAAACGAGTGATAAAAAAGAGGAGATTTAAATCACTAAACTTTCCTGACAGTGGGAGAGCGGGTAAGGAAGGGGTGGGGTGTGTCAATACAACCGTCCATAACAAAACTGAAACATTGAAACGACATATAACTCACACCTAGCATGCAATCACCACAATTCTAACTCATTTTATGGATATCATGCAGTCGATATCAGTGATGTTAGCAGACTTTTTTGCCACAACATCTGAAAAATTTGAACATGTGATTTACAATTTAAAATGGAGGGCTACTGCTGGTCAGGAGCCTTGGAAGTAAAATGATGAGATGGTTGAGGTCAAAAGGTTACAAAAGTATTCTTCCTCAACGCCCCCCTCCCACCCCACCCCCTCCTATCCTCCTCTCAGTTTACCACTCAATTTCAACCATTCTCTATCAGGTTATACAACATTACTTTAATTATTTTATGAAGATCCCTCATCAAAATACTAATATTTGCAAGTTAGTGAAAACTGTTCTATATAAATCAGACTCCATAAATTTTGGAAAGTCCACAGTCAATCAGTTGGCCTTTCAAGATTGTACGACTGGACGCGCTGTTATCATTTTATTTTATTGGACCTTTTCACCAACTCAAGCCCCGTATAATTCGATTAACAATATTATTATTGCTGTTCAGCTATAGTTGCAGATTGCTTCACTAAATTCTTTGCACCAACTGAAGTCTGATTGATTCTTATACGTGTACCTTATTGTAGACTTCATCATTCCGTAACATTCTGGTAGTACACAAGTATATCAACTAACAAGTTAGTATCTCGTATTGCCCCCAGTCGACGTTCGGTGATCCCGTTGCCCTTGGTTTTAGCCACAAGCTGAGACGGGAGTAACCCAAACCTAAAAATAGAATAGAGAATTCTGGGAAATCTTTTCAAGGGAAGTAACTGATAACTAGCTATGGTTGCAGTCATGGTCGCCATTTCTCGCGAAGATGTGCTGGCTGAAATTAAACGAAAGTTGGGTGAGGAACTGCATATTTCTGGTAGTTAACAAAGGCTTTGCTCAATTATCGAAGGAGAACACGATGGATTTATAGAAACATGCACACATGTATGTGAGCTCAGTGCAGGCGATCGTGAGTCTCAGTGAACGACTGTTCGCCATTGTCATTCACTGATTCAGCTGCTCAGATCGTTCGATGTGACGGTTTATTTATCGCTTGAATCACACTGTATAATGCACATGCAAGTTCTGTCAAAGATATGATTATTTGAGCATATGTTCGATTCCGTACCGATTGGAAGGTGGGGTGGAAAAATTCAGTCATGGTGATGATCAATCCTATTTTGCAATGGTGGTTAGGCCTACTTTATTGTGTATGGTCACGGGTACTTACCTTTTATAGTTTGTGTGCTTTTTGTTATGTCGGCCTTGAGTGTTTGCGTCGCCTTGGCTCGTTGTACTTTGTTGTGGTCTCGCTCTCTTTTGATTTTTGAAAGCAAATTCAAATTGCATTGTTATCCAGCAGCATGCGAGGTCAAATTAGACGAATTCAGATCTAACCAATCTTCTTGTGGCGCCATTTTGCGTGTGTCTCGTACGCCATGCACCAATCGCGAAGAGTCCTGCCGACGTCATTTCAGAAAAGGATTTCCCTACCCATAATTCCCCTGGGTTTGGAAGTTTCTAAAAAATTATTTTAGGCCGTCGACGCGCTATGGAGCGCAGAGCATGTAAAGGGAAGCAACCGGTTGTATGCGCACGTCTACAGAGACATAGAAGGGAGATACTAACTTGTTAGTTGATAGACTTGTGGGTAGTAATAATGATACATTAATTGTTATCACAGAAGAATCTTGATTCTTTGCTCCTTTTACTTTGGCTGATCTTCCTGCCCACCTTCCTTGTATAATAAACCCCAGGGAGATGATATACAACACAACTATACACTGGTTCCCATATGCATTAGTTAATTCATTCCTATCCTATCCTATCTCGTAACTCGGAGGCGGTAGGGGCACAACAGATGGTCGTTTAACTAGCGTACTCCATCTTTCCATTTCCTCAGCAACCCTGATTGTTTCGCTCAGTGCCAAACCAGTCCATTCTCGAATGTTGTCCTCCCACCTCTTTTTTCGGTCTCCATCTTCTTCTACCTCCTTGCAGTGTGCATTGCAGGATGGTCTTTGCAAGACCTGATGATCCGGTGACGTGGCCATACCATCGGAGTTTCCGTTTTTTCACCACTATGAGCAGGTCATCGTGCTGACCAATGGTTTGTGTGATGGTCTATTGGACTTCGTCGTTGGAGATGTGCTGGGTATAGCAAATGCCCAGACGTCTTCTGTAACACCTCATCACCATGCTTTGTATTCTTCGTTGGAGATCTGTTGTGAGGGTCGATGTTTCGCAAGCATATAGGAAGATGGAGATGACAAGGGAGCGCAGCAGCCTTACCTTGGAATGTAGACTGATGGTCCTGTCTTTCCAAATTGGCTTTAACCTCACCAGGGCAGCAGTTGTTTGTGCGATCATGGATAGGACTTCCTGTCGGGACCCCTTTTCTGATACAATGGCTCCTAAATATTTGAAGCTGTGCACTGTGTTGAGGGATTGGCCTTAGACGTTGATGTCCGTGTTGATGCCATTGGTGTTGTTGGTCATCATTTTGGTCTTCTCTGCACTTATTTTCATTCCATAGGTTCTGGAGGTGGTGTCAAGCCCCTGTATCAGCTGTTCAAGTTCTTGTTACTCTCCAGCCAATCCATCAATGACATCCGCAAAACGAAGGTTGGAGATTGCTCTTCCCCCTATGCTGACTGTGCCTTCGTGATCTGCAAGGGCATCTGACACGATGAGCTCTAGGAAGATTTTTTTTGAAGAGTGTTGGAGAGAGTAGGCATCCCTGACGCACACCGATTGTTATTCTCAACCAGTTTCCGTTGGCGCTTTTGTGGAGGACTGCACTGGTAGCCTTGTCATACAGGCTTTTGATGACTTCAATGATTTTAGGGCTGATGTTGTACACTCTCATTGTTGCCCACAGAGCTGCATGCCAGACTCGGTCAAATGCCTTTTTGAAATCTACGAACACATGATATAGATGTTGTTGGTGCTGTAGGTATTTCTCGCAGATTACTCTGAGGTTGAAAATCTGTTCAGTGGTATTTCGCCCTGCCCTGAATCCTGCTTGCTCTTCAGCTATGATTTGTTCAGCTTGGGGTTTCAACCTGTTGTGTATTATAATCAAGAGGACCTTGCTGGGATGGCTGATGAGGCTGATGGTGCTGTAATTTTCACATTCCTGAAGGTTACCTCTTTGGGGAAGAGTGATATTAAATATAGGCCTTGTCATGGCGAAACTGAGAGAGGGTGTTGGGGCCCCATGTTTTTGAGTCACGGAGAGGACACGGTCCCTCGGACAGCGGTACCAGAACAAAAGTTGAATAACAGGTGGCACATGCTACGATCGAGGTGGAAACTTACTGGAGTAGTGGACCAATCGAAGCGCAGGTTTGCGAGTATATACTCGAGAGATTTGGCCGGAATAAGTATTTTTGTGTTCGGGACCTGGTGGCAAGAAGGATCGAGGGAGGTGACTGTCGCGTTATATATATAATTTATATTAATATATATATTGATGTTAAATGGGTGAATGAACAGATTGAAAGAATTTTATATAAATAGAATCAATTTACTCTTTTTACTATGCCCAAAAATCGATAAGAAACAAGAAAATGATGTTGAGAAATAGAAAATAAAGAATAAAGGAAATTAATAGCTATCCATTCGTCCTGTTTGCTTTTTTACAACTAAAAAAGAATACCACTGGTTGATGGTAGATGATATTTATTTCATATGATGTGATACGAGAACCCGTGATGTCATGGTTCTGAGGAATTTCACTGTTGATTAAAAATGTCACTTAGCTGACGTAGATTCCCTGATGGAGAAGAAGAATTGTCCTTTTTGTTTAACCCAGTCTCTGTCCTCACGTTTGACCAAGAGGATGATATGTCGTCCAGCTGGTTTTTTCCACGTCACCAGAGCATCAGGCCTTGCAAAGACCATCCTGCAAGGCACGGTGCAAGGAGGCAGAAGAAGAGGGAGACAATAAAAGAGGTGGGAGGACAACATTTGTGAATGGACTAGCTTGACACTAAGCGAGGCCACGAGGGTTGCTGAGGACAGAGAAAGACGGAGTACGCTGGTTAAACGATCATTGTGGTGCCCCAACGACTTTTGAGTTTTGGGATAGGATAGGATAGGCTTGAATCTTGCCATGTGTAACTCGAATTCGTTTATCCTCGCAGAATGTTCAGTCAGCAACAGGGCAAGAGTTGTCATAATTATACAGTTTTTCAACTTTATTCAGCAAACACCAACAACTGCATACAATATCGCTTTCCGAAAATCCTTCCAAATATCATATTTCAAGCAGAAATGGCATTACTTATATAGCCCCTTTGCAATCCAATAAAGCTTATGCCTAGAACATTCCAGAATGATGCAATAACACCCAACCAAAATAAAACTCAACACTGGGACTGTCTTACAGCATAGAACATTCCTCAGTTTAGAAGAATTGCCTAGCTATTACCAGATAGGTCTGAAACTTTCGATCGATAATAAAAAAGTAATTCCAGAAAACTCTCAACGATACTACAAAAGTATCGACCAACAAAAATTATCAACATTATACAAAGCTTTTTTTCTAGCAACAACGCAGAATCAAATCAAGGATAAATACACGCTATCTTTGCATGCTTTGCAACATAAAACATTCGGTACTATCGTGCGCGTCTCAATCGTAACAACGATACGGAACTCTCCCTTTCTTTCGTCAATGATGGTATGGCCTCCCCGATTGCATTCAAGAATTAGATGTAACTGACAGTGAAACAAAAAGACAGAGACAGAAAGAGACAGAGAGGGACAAAGAGAGGGAGTTTTAACTTTAAATGTGTACATTTCAAACTTCTTTTTAATATTTACTTTGCATGAGAGAGAGGTAGAGAGAGTTTTAAATTTAAATGTGTACATTTTAAGCTTATTTTCAATATTTACTAACTTATTTTAACATATTTAGTTGTGGGATGTGTCACTGTGAGTGTGCGTATTGAACTAAAAGAACAAGAAATAATTGTGTGGTCATTCATATCATTTATAGTTATTCATGTTTACAACCAGTTGCAATTTTTTTTTTTAAATGCTGAATGACAATTTAGTCAATTCGTGTATTGACCAGAGCATTTTTTAAGACAATACACGTATTGACTGGAAATTTTAGTCATTACATGTATTGGCTAGTGGTCACAGACAAAACACGAATTGACTGATTTTTTTAGACAATACACGTATTGACTGAATACGCAGATTGCCGGTAACATATATATATATATATATATAACAACAAGTGTTGCTGAGCACAGAGAAAGATGGAGTACGCTGGTTAAAACAATCATCTGTGGTTCCCCAACTATCTTCGAGTTACGGGAGAATATCTGGCTCTAGAATATTTTTTTATATGGCTTTGTGGCCTAGGGCACCCAATGCAGTCTTGTATGCTTTGCTATGAACACTTCGTAATTTATTGAGTACATACCATTGAGAATTTAAGTTAACTTTGAACGAATCCATGATTTGGAAAGGTGTATGGGAGTATAACATATGTTCCCCATTTTTGCCTGTTTATAAATTACTACCCTCAAATGACGTAACATAACACAAGTAAACAAAATAAATAAATAATGTTGTCAGCATTGTAAAAGGCTCACCTGAAGCTACATTGAACTGCAATCCTAATATGCACAGCAATGCCATCAGAGGCCACATAACGGCTGTCGTTCTTGACATCTTGTCCTTTCTCTTGTCGTCGGGCAACAAAACAAAACGCAGAATCCAACTCCGCTGAGATGAAATGGAAGACGTTGTTTGAAAAAAGATTTGCGCAGTATGTGTCACCGGACTTGAAATTGGCATTAAGACCGAGATGTTGTAGAGATGTAAAACTGGGTTGACTGATCAAGACCCGCGCACCATTCTGACCAAGTTGCTTTTTATATGTACCTGCCTTAGTGTTATTGGCGACCAATAACCCAGAACACCACACTACTTTCTGTCCGTGACGTCAGCAGGTTATGCAGTAAGGAAGTATGAAGAGGTGAAAGTTCGTCAAAACAGATATTGTGTTTATTACATCCTGTTACGTTGAAACGCGCACGATAGTTCGTGTGTGACGCGCACGATAGATGCGATCGTTTTGTTTTGCTAAGCATGCAATAACAGAGTGTATTTATCCTTGATTTGATTTTGCGTTGTTATTAGAAGAAGCTTTGTATATCGTTGGTAATTTTAGTTGGTCGATATTATTTGAGAATTTTCTAGAGTTGGTTGTTTACTATCGATCGAAGCGTATGGATAATTCTAGTGGTAACTAAAGAAACAGCGGCACTGCACAAAGATTATAAAGAAAAAAACATTTTTGTAATAGGTAGGTAGCAAAAGCAAAAAAGGATTACTTTAATAATTTTGTTCAGGAAAATATAAAAACAATCCAACGGACACATCTTAGCTGTGGAAAGAAGTAAGAAAAATGAAAAACAATTATTATTTGCCTGAGCCACCATTATTACTAAATAATAAAACGTATAAGACACATAAAAATTAAAGCTGAATTATTAGCTGAGACGTTCGCTGCAACTAGTAGGACAGATTCTTTGTCTGTATCAGAGCAAGAAAGAAGAGAATTATACGAACAGGAACATAAAAATGAAATTAGTACTGATGAAAATGACATAGCCACTGATACTTCTGCTATAAACCAACCATTAACATTAAATGAATTACTTCAAGCTATTAAAAGCGTTGGTAAATTAAAAGTATCTACCGTCATTGATCCAATATATGGTAGAACATTTTCCTACTGATTTTATGCAAAATCTTGTAGATTTCTACCAGATATAATAATAATAATAATAATAATAATAATAATAATAATAATAATAATAATAATAATAATAATAATAATAATAATAATAATACAGGATGCTATATACGCGCCTTTTCCCAAATCAATCAGGCTCAAAGCGCGGCGATCTATACCAACATACACGCTCACCTGTCTCATTCACCCTCACACACACCAAATACACAGATATGTTGGGAACAGGGAGCTATTCCTTCTGAATGGAAGCATGCTACCATTACACCAATATTAAAACATGGAAAACCAAAATCTAAGCCTGAAAGTTACTGACCTATCTCATTAACTCCTCATCTTGCTAAATTATATAAAGAGTGATAAAGTTTCGATTAGAATTTTATTGTGAAAGTATTTTTCCAGTTTTTCAAGCAGGATTTAGAAAAGGTCGAAGTACAACTGATCATTCTGTTCGATTATCATCACAAATTAAAAAAGCATTTGCTAAGCGAAAATCAGCCTTAGCTACTTTCTTTGATATACATAGAGCATATGATTCAGTTTGGCACTTCAAGTTATTGTTGAAATTACAACAAATCGGTGTTAAAGGTAATTTATATATGTTCATTAAAAGCTTTTTATCAAACAGAACTTTTCAAGTACGCGTCAAGGGTTCATTATCAGAGTCAAAAACAGTAAATATGGGTGTTCCACAAGGAAGTGTTATAGCTCCTATTTTATTTTCTATAATGATTAATGATATGAAAAATATTGATTTTAAAGAATTCATAATATCGCTTTTTGCTGACGATATTGCATTATGAAAAACCGTTTCATGTAAGTTTCATAAACAAAATAGAAGAACAAAATTTATATTAAAGGAGTATCAGTACATGGTTGATAATATTATGAAATATATGTTTGAAAATGGATTTTGTTTATCGGGAGACAAAACAGTTTTTATGATATTTACAAAAAAATTTATTGATTTTAATAATAATACATTTTTATCAATCAAGGTAAACAATATAAATGTTTATCCAAGTAAATCTGTTACATTTCTTGGAATTGTTTTTCATTACAAACTTTTGTGGAATTATCATATTAAACACTTAATTGACAAAGCAAGAAAGAAAATAAGTTTATTAAAAGTGCTATCTAAACAATCTTGGGCAAACAACTCTTCATGTTTGATCTATATAGCTATTGCTACTATTAGACCTATATTAAATTATGGAAAAGAAGTCTATTTTACAGCATCAAAATCAGCTTTAAATAGGTTGACTAGCATTGATTCCATGTCTTTAAAAATAGCTCTTGGCATACCCCAGTGGTCTTCAACGTCAAAAACATATAAAGAAGCAGGGGTAATACCATTTTTTGACCAAAACAGGTTACAAACTGCACAATATGTTACACGGGCAAAATCATCTGTAAATTCTACAACAATTGAGCTAGGTGAAAATATTGAAATTAACAAAGGATTTAAAAATAAAAGTGTTTTTATGTCAATTAATGAATATATATTTCCTTTAACAAACTCCACATCAATTGATACAACGTAACCATATGTTATTCCTTGCAGCCCATATCCGCCTTGGCTTCCTTTAGCTCCGGAGATAATTTTGGATTATGGACATATTTCAACAAAAAAAATCCTTTCTTATTGGCAACAATTGCACAAGAATATATTCATTTGTATTCTCAAAATTCGTTGCACATCTATACTGATGGATCAGTTTTGGACAATGGAAATACTGGAGCAGCATTTTATATTCCCGATTTTAAAATATCCCGACAATATTTTTTACCGAAAGGTAGTACGATTTTTACCGCTGAACTAATTGCAATATTAATGAGTTTATCTTTCATAACTGATCTGACTAGTATTCCTTTAAAACTAACAATCTTTTCTGATTCAAAATCAGCATTATCGGCTTTGTCTTCTTGGGTAAGTAAAGAGAGACAGGAAGTGCTAACAGAAATAAAGATGTTATGTCATCAAATCATTACCAGGGGATCGGATATTTCATTAATTTGGATACCTAGTCATTTACATAATTATATTAGGAAATGAAATTGTTGACCACTTAGCAAAGAGTGCTGCATCTTCAGACGAATCCATTAAATTATTTTTCAACTTGACAACAAATGAAATTAACAATCAAATAAAACGATGTGCTTGGAATCAGTGGAATGAGCAATACTGGCAAGAGGTCATTGAAAAACATTACTTGGATAATTCACCAGTATCACAAAATGTTATATATATTTCAAAATCTTTTCATATTAACAGTTTATTTCACAGAATAAGGCTAAATGCTTGGCGTGCTCGTTTCATAAATCCTCCAGTACTTTGTAATTGTGGTAGCATATTGAATGTAAATCACCTAGTATTCGAATGTCAAAAAATTATAACCATTTTCAGCCTTTACTCAGTATATTAAATAAATTAAAACTACCTATCTCAATCTCAAGTATTGTATATCCAGAAGAACATTCTGATTGGTCATTGAGCTTAATGCTCATAGATTTAATAAGAAGTCATGAATTATTCAATTTCTTCTAATGTTTTGTTTGTTTGATCATAGATGTCATTAAGTCATGAATTATTCAATTTATTGTAATGGTTTGTTTGTTTGTTGTTTTATTTTTTGACAATTAATCTAGCCATTTTTTAAATTTAATTTTTTATACCTATTTTATTTAATTAAGCATTAGTAGTTTCAATAAATATTTATTAATTATTTAATTTGGTTTGGGAGAGGAGGGAAGGTGGGGGTGTGTGGAATTATTTATTAATTTGTTTTAATTTTGAGCTTTTATAATTTTATTTTATTTTAGTTTTTAGTTCTTTTTAATAAATAATAATAATAATAATAATTATTATTATTATTATTATTATTATTATTATTATTATTATTATTATTATTATTATTATTATTTTATCATTTTTAATTTTATTATTATTA